>LGRX02033464.1:0-37956 GCA_001247695.2 Cymbomonas tetramitiformis
ACACACATACGATTGCACACTTTGTATGTAAAATTGTCAGTAACTGAACAACATCATCTCTTATGTGCGAGCATCACAGATATTGAATAGCATGCTGCATATATATATATACCATCATCGCGCGTCATCTGAGCATGATGAATCTAGCAGGTGTGCGTATATCCTGACAAGCTAAATCATAATGCGCGTAGACGAGTGATTTTTGCAACCATTTGAAATGACGAGATTTTGATGCGTACACTGCACTGAACAATTAGTGCGAGTAGCGATTTATCACAGTCGCTGATATATGCGCTGCGAATGGTAAATATCTTTGTCGCAGGTATGTGTGGCATATGGTACGAATGCCATTTCGCGTACAGATCATACACTGATGACGATTTGATTATTCGCGCGTCTGTATGTCGCATATCGTACAACTTTGCGAATGATAACAGCGTATGTGTGCGATCTGTATGTTGTAAGCACACCTTGTCGCCGTTATACTCTGACGGTGATTATGCGAGCGAATGCGTTCGCGACGGTGATTCCTCGCGCACTCCTTCCGCTGTTGATTCTGCAGCGAGTGTAGTTATACGATATATGTCTTATATGTGCGATCGCTGTCGCCCGTATGTATGCGCGATCCGCGAACCTGTTGTACACACAATATACAATATATCTCTTTTGCTGCACTGCACACTTGAGGTGTCCTTGTCACAACTATAGACACGCCCAACCACAGGGCCAGGGGAGGCCCTGCCGGCCCACGACAAAGGCCTTCCCCCCCTTGCTGCGCCCTCGGCTTCGCCACTTCTGCCACCTCTCGGACGAGTCATTCCCGTCACGCTCGGATACCACCGGCATTTATACCGATACACCACCGCCCCCAATTTCACGCTCGGATACCACCGGCATTTTACATTCACACCACCGCCTGATTTCACGCTCGGATACCACGGCGTTTGTACCGACCACCACCGCCCCCAATTTCACGCTCAGATACCACCCGACATTGCTCTGCGACCACACCACCGCCCCAATTTCACGCTCAGGATACCACCGGCATTTATGCAGTACACCACCGCCCCAATTTTACGCTCGGATACCACCGTGGTTATACCAGCCACACCACCGCCCCAATTTCACGCTCAGATACCACCAGCAATCCACGTCAGCCCGATGTAAATCGTGCTTCAGCAAACCACCAGGAAAGCAGATGCCAGCACCTACGTCCAAGGGCGAGCCTTCCTGACCGCCACCCTTACAGGAGCAAACCTCACAGGCCCATCCCCTTTCGCGAGTCGAAACTCCGTGAAACCCGCAATCAGTACGGCGCCCCCCAGACGACCCCTTCCTCATAATCAGTTATTTGCCCGATGACGCTTGTCACGCATCTTAGTTATACCCAAAACACGCCAACGCGGTACAGTACGACGCGTCACGACAACAGCACCATCGCACAGCAGCCACGGGCGCCACCCATGGCGTATCAGCCGTTACATCTACCCAAAACACCCCAGTCAGTTATTCAGCAGCACGACAGCCACGTCACCACGTACGACACCAACGCCAAGCTCGAACTACGTTCGCCCTGACCCATTTCCTGTTCTACAAAATGCTTTCTCTCTGAACTGCTCCTGCTCGCACGACCGGGGCAACAGTCCGCCGGGCGTGGCGCGACATCCGCCGGGCCAGGCTGAGCCCATCTACGGCCTCGTGAAGATCAAGGAACATCACAGGCACCACAGCGCCTCATCCGCGCCACGTGGACGAAGTCTCCGGCTCGCCGCACCGGATCACCGCTGGCACCTGCAACACCGACGGGTACAAACGCGAAGCACTGCGCCGCGCCCCAAGCGCGGGTGTTCACGGCAACTCGACATGGACGCACCACATGTGACACCACGTCACAACAGCAGCCACCGTCAGAATGTAGTATCTCAAGAGTCACCAACGGGATGTAGCATTTGGCGACAGTTCAAATGAGGAAGCAGATCGCTGATTGGAGAAGGCGAAACATCGCGAACCGAGAAGACACAAAACGCCTAGCTGCAGCTGTAGGAAAGGAGCTTTTAAAGAGAATAGAGACGATTTCAAAACATTCTGCAGATAACACTGAACCTTTCAAAATCATCTTGGCCTTGCGTAAATTTGTATCGAATATATATATTTCCTCGCTGAATTTACAGCGACTCTGCAAAATCCCACGCACTAAGCGCCTGTTTGAATCAGTCAGGGACAGTTCGTCTGATACGCGCTCCTCACGTAGCGCATAGCCTGAATTCAGTGCCCCCGAACCCGCAACCCCGCTCGCGCGACCACACCGGTTAGGCGTAGATCCACACTCGCATAACGGAAGGCGAATCCGCAACGCTAAAGGCCACAGCTCCGCGCAGTTGAGGTAAGCCCGAGACGCCGTGTGCTAAGTGAACGCTTTCCGTGTTTTCTTGCAAGGAACGGACAGTCGTGCAGGGACCCGATATGCACCTAAGGAGTCTGGAGCACCTCTGAATTCACCGCACGACAATAAACAGGCGCGCCAAAAGTGTACCCTGAATTCATGCTTGTGTGCGTGCGTTTGCGGTATGTGTGCGTGCCGCAGCTCAGCTTTAGCTTCACTCACTAACGCCGCTGCTGCTGCCTTCTACGTGTTCGTACGAAGACATCGTCTTCGTCGTTTACGACTACTTTTCTTTACCAAGCTCGCAAGGGAATTCTCAGGTGAGGCGCGATAGTTCGCACTCCCGTGAATTCCCACCCTAAGAGTGTTGAGTAGGTGCACGGCGACGCCGAGACGGCCAGCGGCTTTCCGTTTCAAAAACTCGAATTCAGCACAAACTTGGAAATTCAGCACGCTCGGCTAAGCTCGGCCGCTTCAGACGACGTCACCGCTCAACACTCCTGACGACTTTTCAAACTCCCGAGAGGCAACGGCTCCTCTGCCCGGACCCCGCTGTGACCGTTTTCAAGTGTGCATTCACGCGCGCTCCGGCCGTATGAACGCAGAGTGGATTCACCACACTCTTTCGCTGCTTGGACACCATGAATTCCCAAACTTTACCCAACTGTGTTCGTTCGCTGTTGTGGCCTGAGCCGACCCCGTGAATTCAGCGCCGACTGCCGCTACCTTCTTTGGGCATCCCCACTCGGGCTGGTTGGCCCAACGCAGGGGGCTGAATTCAACCTTTTCAGCCGGCCCGAGCGAGTTGTGAATTTGGTATCTGCTGGCTGCTGGACCTTGGTATCCCTTTTGGAATCGGGCCCAGCAGCCCGTTTGGCCGTCGTTGCGTGGTTCTCGAGCTGGAGTTTCCCCTTTTTCGCCTTCCCCTTTAGGACTCCACTCTGACCCGGCACCTTTTCGTCAGGTTGCCTGTCAGGACCTTTGGGGATGCTCACCAGTCCCGTGCACTTTCGAAACTCCCAGAATGAGGCCTTTTTCACAATTTTGCCCTGTTTCCTGAACCTTTCACGATCCATATATATACAAAATTTTCCCCCCGTAACAGCCCGCGCGCCCTAACTCCACCAACCCTCACACCTGGAACCTCAGCAGCCTGGCCACCACCCCGACACCGCCACGCGCCCTAACTCCACCAACCCTCACACCCGGAACCTCAACGGCGCTGCCACCACGACTGCCCACACGACAGGCGCTGTTCATAATCGCGACATCCTCGTTCGTCGCGCGGACGAGTAGAATATCACTCTTAAGGCTCGTTTTGCAAGCGATATGAATAGCACGGCTATTATTGAACGATAACAGCACGCGCAGAGTATATGTGGGTATGAGTGCAGACGCTTCTCCAGAAGTGCTGCTAGAGCTCAACGCTCCCTCATATACGCCAAAGAATGCCCCCGCACTTCTCAAGTGCTACCACAATCGGGTTGTGAACCCGAGGGCATTGGGTGAACAACAGTATCGGCTGATCGAATAAGCCATTTGATACCCGCATGGTGTTCAATTCATGCTAGAAGCGAAGACGAGTCTTCTCAGAACACTTCGGTTCTTCAAGACTTATCTTGCTTCGCCATCTCGATGCCAATACCTGGCCTCTCGATGACAGGTGTCACTTACCTTAAGTGGATGACAGACATGATGACTGTACATGTCACAATCGACCGTACTGACGACTATATGTCATTATAATATATGACATAACACCACATGACATGACATGACATGTATGACATGTATGACACGTATGACACATATGTCATCGGTCATAACCCTGACAGAGCCGGTGTGGCTCCTAGACCCTGCAGTGCTCCTGCCTCTTTGCCTGGTGACACCTCAGCCCCACAGGGTGAGGTGGTGTCACGGGGAACCCAATCTTGCCCCCCCCACTGTAAGGGGGGGGCACAGTGGGTCTCCTGTCACCCCTCAGCCCGAGATGTCACCAGTGTCCGTTGTCACAGTTAGCCGTGTGCCATAAAACACTCACCTAAGTATTTTATACCATCTTAGTATCCGAGAACACCCGCTCCTGCGAAACTGATCTGCTCCTTAGCACCCGACATATATATATCCTTATATATATATATATATATCTTGTTTCTTGTCACTCGTGAATGCTGCTTCTCACGATCTAGGCATTGTTCAGTAGGCTTTGCTAGGTGATGGCTTTGTTATTGTTGTCATGCCTGACTCTGTGCTGGAGCGGGTAATTATGCTTTTTGAGGGTTTCAGCCCTAGCTTAGCATTTTAGGTCCATAGTCTGTACTCTTTAGGGTAATGATAGTATTTGCGGGCCTCAGTCCATGCAGAAGGCTGGGGTCGGCAGTCGGGTCGTGGGACCCTGATTCCTGTCTGACGGGAGTCCTTGCTTTGTGGCACTTCTGGATTTTTCGTATTTCCACGCAGTGCACCGGCATCACATGAGTATCACCGGCGTATTTCCACGCATTTGTAATTCCACGCAGTGCACCGGCCGCGGGTTCCATTCACATATGTGTCATATGTGTCATGCAAGCTGGGCTATGTAGCCGCAGCTGATTAGAAAACTGAAAATTTCTCGCTTCAGTATTCCCGACCGACCGTCGCGTGAGAATTCCTAACATTTCTGAGTATTCTTCATTGATTAAGATCATCTCGCGTCAGTCGAGTGTTTCCGCCCCTCTGAGCCGGCTTCTTGGTAAAGTATATTTTTTTCATGGCAGAGCGCGTGGTGGTTCGACAGTATCAAGCTTGAGTAAGTTGCTCTGCGAGGTCGTGGTCATTTATTTGTCAGTGCAAGGTGCACCAGCGTGGCGTGGCAGCAGTCGTGCATATCCTGTGCGAACGGTCTCTGTCTGTATGCAATAGAACTGACAGGAATGGTGCGCTAGAAATGGCGCAGAGTCCCTGAGGTGAATAACCCGAATCTCAACTGAACAAGTACAGCAATGCGTGCCACAAGGATTGATGTTATTGGGATCTTGCTGCTTCTCCCACTCGCACTAGCACAGCCGCTTCCATCTGCAGGCGGAGGAGGGGGAGTAGGAGGAGGGGGAGGCGATGCCTTTGACGACGATGACAGCTCTGGCCCCACTTGTCCTCCCAACTGTCAGTCCTGCTCCCGAAGCTTTGAGTGCGACCGATGTGACCGAGGCTACTTCCTCAGGCCAGACAAGCAGTGCGCGGAGTGCGCGCACCACTGCGTCTCTTGTAATATCGCCGGTCCAGGGAGCTGCGATGTCTGTGAGTCTAGATATACCCTCCGCCACGGTCGCTGTGAGCCGTGCGCTCCACACTGCTCCAAGTGCACCACGCCGAACACCTGCGATCAGTGCGACTCCGGGTACATGATTGCGGGCGAGCCGCGGCAGTGCGCAGCGTGCACCCTGGGCTGCGACACTTGTCATGACACCAGTACAAGCGGCTGTGACAAGTGCAAGTTCTTCTATCGGTTGGAGAACGGCACTTGCCTCACAAACTGGCGAGTATGGCAGGGTATCGCCGTTACCTTGGTGGCTTGCTTGGTGGCCGCGTACTACCTTTGGCGGCAGTCGGCTAGCTCAAGAGTGCGTGGACAGCCCTCTGACGGCGTTACGCGTCATGAGGAGTTTCTCTCAAGATCCCATGGACAGCCCTCTGACGACGTTGCGAGTCACGAGGAGTTTCTCGCACAAGCTGGACCTGAGGAGCAGCCTGTTGCGGCTTTGCCTAGTGGTTTGTGGAAAGGATACTACACATACCTTGGGATGCGCCACGACGTGTGCGAGTTCACTCTCGATTATGATGACACTGGCAACATGAGAGGTGATGGCGTCGACGACGTGGGCAAGTATGTTATCAACGGCCACTACAGTCCTTCAAGACTGGCTTTCTCAAAGAGGTACATAGCGCGCTCCACCAACACAGCAGGTGTTGTAAGCTATGGTAACCAGGGACACACAGTGGAGTATCGCGGGGAGCTGGCGAGTTCCACACTCGGTGGGGGCTTCAGAGGGGGGTGGAGCATTCCAAACGCGTGTGTGGAGCAATCCAGTGGCGAATTTCATCTGTGGCCTGCAATGGATGGTTGGATGGACACTGAGCCAGACACAGGTGGGGGCTCCGCTAATGGCGCAACGATTGAAGACAGTGAGTGTGTCGTGTGCTATGAACGCCTCATCAACACTTGCTTGCGGCCATGTGGCCACGTGTGCCTCTGCCATGTGTGTGTCGGGCGCCTTAAATCTCCGAAAACTTGCCCGCTGTGCCGGGCTTCTGTTACAAAGGTCGAAAATACTACCGGTGCATGACTGGTGCCTTATTCGTGCATGATATTTGCGATATTGAATTGAAGCCTTTTAACACTGTATTATTTGTTGTGGTGTATTCAGTGAACTATGCCCTACTTCTAAATAGAGGATGCAAATTTTATTTGTTACTTGTATCAAAAGCCAAAGTATTGATTGCATTCTACATAAAAATCACTCCAAACCCTTGAGCAACAGTTGTATAGTGAACATTGCATGATCTTCAAGCAGGAGAGGGGGCAGTTATTTTTGTTACAAAATGTATTCGCACTGCCTGCATGCTATCAAGTATCCAAAAATATGCCCCATTGCAAGGACAAGGAGAATTTGAGAACGCGCGGTTTTGAGAATGATGTGGTTTTGGGTAGGTTGTTTCATGAGGAAACCGTACTAACGGGAATACCGTTATAACATAACGAAAGTATATCCCCCAGATAGCCCATTTCTCTTCGCCGCTGGTACAATAAAACCCGAGCGGGCTCAATGCTCATGCGTGAGGGACGCGCTGGCGCCTGAAAAGTGTTCGGCGACGACCAGGTAAAGCGTCATTATCTGGGCGCTCTGGACTCCTAACGGTAATCGAGCGTGTTGGAATGACTGGCGAGGCTTGGCCAGCGGCAGGAGCTGGATATTCTCTCCATCCAGGCGCACGTTTAAGTGATTTTTGCTCTCCACTCTTGCATGGGCAAGGGCTTACGACCCGGCATCAACTCCCAGGATGGTGGCAGTGATTTTGGCGGACGTGGGGACACCTGCCCGAAATCTCACGCGTGTTTACACATGGCCACTAGACCCTGTCCTGATGGCATCATCAGTGTGAACTATGAAGTGCGCACATCCTTGAGAGCGGGTGATGCCTCCCTGAGCAATATGTGGCGATGCATCATGAGCGCCAATTGCTAGGAGATGGACGAATACGGGATTACTCTACGATATTGTCCTAAGCTTGTCGCGCTTTCTGTTATCAAACGCGAATCACAACCGGCATATATATGTTATGTTATGAGCGCGCCAGGCGCCCTCATGATTAGCACAAGCGCGCCAATAAGCGCGCTTGTGCTAAACAGTTTCTGGCACAAGCGCGCCAGGCGCGCTCGTGCTAAAAATCGGTGCTCATAACGTAACATATATATATATATATATGAATATTATCATTGAAACCTCCAAGAGCAACGACACGAGTAGTTGCTAAAATAACCCAGAGCTTCCGAGGATTGATAGCAGGGAGGGGGGCCAGCGGGGGTTCTGAAAATAACCCCCCTAGAACTTGAATTTTGCCCTTGGGGGGTTAGCACCCCCCCCCCTAGGAGTTGCTTTTTTCCTTGGGGGGTCAGCACCCCCCCTAGAACTTGCACTCGCGCACACGGTTGGGCGGGCGGGAGTGCCCCACGATACCACCATCACGCGCGCAGGGCGGGCGGGAGTGCCCCACGATACCGCCATCACGCGCGCGGGGCGGATGGGAGTGCCCCACGATACCACCATCGCGCGCGCGGGGCGGGCGGGAGTGTCCCACAATACCACCATCACGGGCGCGGACTAGTCACGCAAGGATGGTGGGGGTTGGAGTGCCCCGCGCTATCGCCTCACATGTGATATTATTATGTGCCGCAGGCGCAAATTTTCGAACATCCCGACTTTTTCATTGAACACTGGAGTTATTCTGAGGCAAGGGCGTGTGCTCAGACCCCCCTAGGACTTGCATTCTGCCCTTGGGGGATGAGCGCCCCCTAGGAAGTCACAGAACCCCGCTGCCCCCTGCTGCCAATCCTCGGAAGCTCCCATAGCTATATAAGTGATTGCTAAGAGAATACCCATCCCCCGCAACCCACCACCCAAACTATAACCGAGCATTCAAATATGTCCGGCGTACCCAAGCGCTGCCCAAGGTTGCCAACGTGGTGGGTTCCACCCCCACGCTACACAAACATTTCCCCGCCTTGAATACTTTACAGATTCCTGGTTTTTGCTAACCTTTTTTTTTGTGCAAAAAAGAGAAAACAAAACTACCCAAGATCTATGCAAGAGAATATTAAGTGTTGCGCTCTCTCTCATCTTTGGACTACCCGATTGACTGTGAACGACAAGGTGGTCGACTAATATCAAAATCGGCTCTACAGCCACCGTTTGCGTGCGTTCAGGTTGTACGATTTCATGTTCACTGCAGCTGGGTGATAGAATGCGGGGCCGGGCGGCTTTGCTAATCCACCGGTCGTACTTATGCTGTCCTCGGCAGCGCGAGCAGTTGAACTTGAAAACACACTGACACCTCCGTGCACTGTGCGCGGCAACGGATTTGTGGAGGCATATTGTCCTGGGCCAGGAGCATTCTGTGACACAAGGCACAACAATGATTTCAGTTCCCCAACAACAAGGCATATTTCCAGGTGGATGCGCTACTTTTCAGTGCTTGTCGCGCACGCCTACTTCCAGGTGGATGCGCCACTTTTCAGTGCTTGTCGCGCACGCCTACTTCCAGCTGTGATGCGCTACTTTGCGCTCAGTGCTTGTCGCGCACGCCTACTTCCAGCTGGATGCGCTACTTTTAGTGCTTGTCGCGCAGGCATATTTCAGGTGGATGCGCTACTTTTCAGTGCTTGTCGCGCACGCCTACTTCCAGGTGGATAAGCTACTTTTCAGTGCTTGTCGCGCACGCCTACTTCCAGGTGGATGCGCTACTTTTCAGTGCTTGTCGCGCACGCCTACTTCCAGCTGGATATTGCTACTTTTCAGTGCTTGTCGCGCACGCCTACTTCCAGCTGGATGTGCTACTTTTCAGTGCTTGTCGCGCAGGCACACTTCCAGCTGGATGTGCTACTTTTCAGTGCTTGTCGCGCACACCTACGTCCAGGTGGATGCGCTACTTTTCAGTGGTTGTCGCGCACGCCTACTTCCAGCTGGATGCGCTACTGCTAAGTGCTTGTCACAGACGCCTACGTCCAGCTGGATGCGCTACTGCTCAGTGCTTGTTGAGCAGGCCTACTTGCAGAGTGGATGTGCTACTTTTTCAGTGCTTGTCGCGCAGGCACACTTCCAACTGGATGCGCCTGCTCAGTGCTTTTGCACAAGCCTACTTCCAGGTAGATGTGCTCTTACTGCTCAGTGCTTGTCGCGCCGCGCCTACTTCCAGCTGGATCTGCGCCACTTTTCAGTGCTTGCCGTGCAGGCACACTTCCAGCTGGATGCGCTACTGCTCAGTGCTTGTCGCACACGCCTACTTCCAGCTGGATGTGCTACTTTTCAGTGCTTGTCGCGCAGGCACACTTCCAGCTGGATGCGCTACTGCTCAGTGCTTGTCGCGCAGGCATATTTCCAGCTGGATGTGCTACTTTTCAGTGATTGGCCGTGCAGGCACACTTCAGCCGATGCGCTACTGCTCAGTGCTTGTCGCATACTTGTTCCAGCTGGATAAAGTACTTTTCAATGCTTGTCGCGCACGCCTACTTCCAACTGATATGCCTACTTTGAGTGCTTGTCGCGCAGGCATATTTCCAGCTGGATGTGCTACTTTTCAGTGATTGTCGCACACGCCTACTTCCAGCTGAATGTGTTACTTTTCAGTGCTTGCCGTGCAGGCACACTTCCAGCTGGATGCGCTACTGCTCAGTGCTTGTCGCACACGCCTACTTCCAGCTGGATGTGCTACTTTTCAGTGCTTGTCGCGCAGGCACACTTCCAGCTGGATGCGCTACTGCTCAGTGCTTGTCGCGCACGCCTACGTCCAGGTGGATATGCTACTTTTCAGTGGTTGTCGCGCAGGCACACTTCCAGCTGGATGTGCTACTGCTCAGTGCTTGTCGCGCACATACTTCCAGCTGGATGTGCTACTTTTCAATGCTTGTCGCGCACGCCTACTTCCAACTGGATGCGCTACTTTTGAGTGCTTGTCGCGCACGCCTACTTCCAGCTGATGCGCCAATTTTCAGTGCGTGTCGCGCCCGCCTTCTTCCAGCTGGATGCGCTACTGCTCAGTGCGTGTCGCGCACGCATACTTCCAACTGGATGCGCTAATTTTGAGTGCTTGTCGCGCACGCCTACTTCCAGGTGGATGCGCCACTTTTCAGTGCGTGTCGCGCCCGCCTACTTCCAGCTGGATGTGCCACTTTTCAGGGCTTGTCGCGCACGCCTAATTCCAGCTGGGTGCGCCACTTTTCAGTGCTTGTCGCGCACGCCTACTTCCAGCTGGATGCGCTAATTTTGAGTGCTTGTCGCGCACGCCTACTTCCAGGTGGATGCGCCACTTTTCAGTGCGTGTCGCGCCCGCCTACTTCCAGCTGGATGTGCCACTTTTCAGGGCTTGTCGCGCACGCCTAATTCCAGCTGGGTGCGCCACTTTTCAGTGCTTGTCGCGCACGCCTACTTCCAGCTGGATGCGCCACTTTTCAGTGCTTGTGGCGCACGCCTACTTCCAGCTGGATGCGCCACTTTTCAGTGCTTGTGGCGCACGCCTACTTCCAGCTGGATGCGCCACTTATCAGGGCTTGTAGCGCAGGTCAGATAAACAAACTCTTCAACCGAGGGCAGTCTCAGGCGAATTATGTCAACAAAAAAGTTTGAAAGGCAACATCCGGGAGCACATAAGTGCTGCCTAGACGGAGACAGGTGGACATCAGGTTTTATGCCTCAGGTTTTGGTAGTATATGCAACCCATCCCTAGTTCGGCTGCTTAGGGATAAGAGAGTTTTCTATTGATCAAGTCACAGCCAACACATTATTTGATTCAAACCTTCCTGATCTTTCTCACATAGTACGCAACTTGGTCTATTCCGACGCAGTGATCCCACTTTACACAAGAAGGGATATGTTGGTTCCGAGCCTCGGTGAGGGTACCAAAAGCAGGGCAGGAAACAGCCTTCTCACCTCTCTTGCGACACGAGGGTCCATGGAGTCGCCGAATCGATCTTGCGCCGTTCTACTAAACATACTCGACATTTTCGGCCCATGCCTAAACTTATACTGTAAATCGGTTAAAGTGTTATCATATTGGCCCGGTCCGGGCTCTTTACCACTGAAACCCGAGTCACCTGTACAAGTGCAGGCCACGATGACTCAGTGCTCTTATTTTTCTTGTGCACCTCGCAATATGCACGTATTGCAGTTTGCACGTAGTCGGTAGGTCGACGAGAGAGCGTGTCAACGGTTGCCCCTGAATCGAGGAAAGGCAAGTACAATACAACTAATAACTGTCACTTAGCTATCGCTGAGGGAAGAGATCCGCACCGTAAATCACTGACGGCGCCGAGGCAGCACTGACTCGTCTGCCTTGCAAAGGTCCGCCGGGATTGCGTACTGTGCTTGAGCGAAATACAGCGCCAGCGCCACCCTTGTCGAAAGTGGGAACGCTGCCGTATTGACCCGGTGCCACCGAAGCATTCTCAGCCGCACTTAAACCAAAGCGCTCAACGTTGGAACGAAACATATGCGTGGTCGCCTGCTTGGCCTCAGCCGCCGAAGCTTCGTATTCTCCGGGTCCGGGTACGGGCTTCGACTTTACTTTCGGTTCGAGGGGCGGGCCCACGTCCTTACTCTGCAGGCACACGATTCGCCCATTTCAGCACGTCTAGAAATTTCATAAGCCGGCACCATATGAACTGTACGTTGGGAAGGCGCACGCATTCCACAGTCTGAGCAACCGCCGAGCGAACTGGAAAGGAAATGGAAGCTTGTCTGAAACAAAACTGCCCACACACCTTGAGCGCGAATGTACTAGTCGAGGCTGCTCGATTGAAGTTCTTCGCTCCAGCTTTCACCATCTCAGTGCTCTCGTAGGCGCCCTGTACACAACATAGTCGAGTGCATCCGAAAGTGAGTAGTGCTCAAGGTAAGCTGGCAGCATGACACCGGAGGGTATGAAGGAGGCCTCGAATTATTCGGTGAGTGAACGCGTATATGCCGGGTTCCCCTATTCCACGTGAAGGGTCGCCCACAGGAGTGCGAACGCACAGCCCTCTGTACTCTCAAATTCAAAGATCTGGTTACTCAGCAGGGAGAGTGCCGTGGACACGGCAGATTCTTTCCAGCACAAAGCCGCTTTGTAGTGAAGAAAGAATCCTAGTGCGACGTACAGGTCCAGGTGCGCTCAGTGCGTGGTCTGTAAATCTTTTGTGCTTGGACACGAAGCCACTGCCATAACCCTGCGGAACGAGGTAGCCAGGTGTAAGTTTAAGCGCTGAAGAAACTAAGGCACTCCAGAGAATGCTGACTGCAATTTCACTTCCAGACCTTCTTCGAAATTGAATCGTGCTCAAAAGTGAAACCAGAAGGCTTGTGGTATTGTCCTGGACCTGTTTGCCCTCTTCCGCCCTTCGTTTAGTCCAGAAGTGCACTCAGGACAGAAGCACGCCACCAACTCAAAGAGCCGTAGGGAGCCGTGTGGAAGCGAACTGTAGCTAAAATACCTGGCAAATCGGTCCCTTGAGCTGTGAATCTATGTGTACGACTGCAGAACGCGTCTTGCTCCTGTGCGCAAGAACACTCTCAACACACCAACTGATGCAAGCCGCACGAATCGTCGATACCGAGGCGAGGAAGGAGAACACTTTACGAAAATGGAAGCTTAGTTTAAACCAACGCGTGAAATACCTTAGCACCAACGTTAATTATTGTCTCGAATTTTGAGGGAATTGAGGCCGTTGCACGCACTGGAGAAGTGCCCAAAGCCCGTGTGGTACCTACAAGATAACGCAAAAACGTAGGGACGACTCAGATATTGGCGCAAGTATTGGGAAAAAAGCGAAAATCCTCACGAGTTGGGGATAAGGCGACACATGGAAACTCTGAGTACTCTTCGTTTTAGGAGCAGAAACTGACGGCACTTGCAGGTGTGGGAGTATATGTCCCCCGGCGCTAATAATATGCGTTGTTCTAGGCCGGTATTCTGAAAGTCGCTTGTACTATTCCATCATACCTCTATAGACGGCCCCGACATATGTTCCCCCAACTTGTCGCCCCAAAGGCGTCTCGGGACGGTCTTCTTCCATCGGGGTTCTTTAGTTCCTTTCCTGTGGATGGCCAGAAGCTCTTTAGAACGTTCGTCGCTTCCGGGGTGAATGCGGCTAGTCCTTAAACGTATGAACCTTCAATATCGGGTGAAACGAAGCACCTATCTCAGAAACTCGGTCGCTTGATGTCATTTCGGGTTTTCAATTTTACACTTGTACACAACTTAGAACCGCATGCAGTCTACCGTGAGTGCACAGTGGTCGTTTCGCTGGTACATCATGTTCTGGTGCAGACTATTATCATTTCGGCGTGCAACGTTGCAAACAGGATAACATCATTCAGACAAGCCCAAAATTCACAAGTGGACGTTGCGGCCTTCGACAACAGTGTAACTTTGCAATGATTTAACCCATGTTTACTCTAGATAGTATTCTGCATCAGTATGTTTGCAGTTCAGAACCTCAATCATTGACTCCATCGCCGGAAAAGTTGCACAGATGCAAGGCCGCGGTTCATCACCTCGGACAGCGGATGAACGAGCTCAGCGAAAAGACCCTTGCATGTGTTATTACAGGCAAAATAAATGATTTTCTGGAAGCTTAGCGAACTGATTTAACACAGGGGCAGCCTCGTAATCAAGTCTCATACTCGCGAATTCTTTCTACGATTCGTCCTCTTTTTTCGGGCCGGCCAAGACAGTGAATCTATAAAAACAAAATGAAACCGGTGAAAGTTACAGGTGAACAGACGTGCGCTCGTCATGTTATTTCCATTTACATTTAGAATTATGACATAACTGCAGCAACAGCTGAACAGCAACAGGACATGAAAATAGTCACAAGCTTGAAGCTTGAAAATGTCGCCCGCGCCCGTCGCTGTCGTGTGTCACACTCTGGACTCTCGGCTCTCTCGCAAGCCAGCCCCCCTGCCCTGGGGGTGTCACCTCTGCTCTTTATCTCCTTATCGTTTTAAACCCTCCATAGACATAAAGGGTAAATGATGGAGACAATAATAAAACATTTACGCTAGCAAAGGGGACAAAGTCCTGAGAGTGCGGTATCCCTGCAGAGCAGGCTAGTGAAAACACCAGGGGCTACTCCCTCTGCTATAGCGCGCCCACAAAGGGGCTCAGCCCATCTCGTCCATGAAAGGTGTCCTCTTTGGAGCCCAAGGCGTCGCGAGAGATCCTCTTGATGATGTCGACATCCCAAGTGGAATTTTGGACAGCCGCAGCTCGAGTCCGGTCCGGAGCCGTGAGATTGACAGCCGGAGAATTTGGCGTCGGTCTATAGCGAGACCCGACGTCGCGTGAAAAAATCGTCGTGTCCAGCCGAATTCGATTGTCGGCCCCCAAGGGAGGCGTGACGTGTGAATTTACGCTCATGATGAAAATCCAATAGGTGGGAGCGTTGGGGTAGAGGGCCGATGTCGTAGAACACAGAAAAGCGACGGTCGAGAGCCGCAAGATGCAGTTTCGGAACGGATAATCAAGGAAGCCGTAACTGTGAAATTGCAAGATCGTAACGCGGCGGCCAAGGAAACTCACGACAAAAATTGATCAAGTTCCAGTCGAGTAAAATCCAACGCGGACAATACAAATTAATCCCAGGTAGGCGAACGCTGCAGCGATACCAAATTCAATCCGCCCGCAAACTAGCTCTCGACCGCAACTGCGAAAATCACGACATCAAATTGGGCCCCCAACGCCCCACCAAGCGGAGTGGCTTAGCCACTCATGCAATCAAAAGTAGTGGAAGGTGCCTGGCGCACCATAACCTGTGGGATATATAGTGCCAACTATATATTGAGGTACTGATAACTCAGAATGCTTACACTTAAGATAACATAAGAAGTCAAGTTAGATTGAGTGTCGCTCGGCTTAAGCCCGAAACCCTGAACCTGTGACAGCCGTACTGTACGGAGTACTAGTACAGACAGAGGACTGTGACACACACGGGGTGTCACATCCAACACTTTTCAGCAGCGGGGTGACATCTAGAGAAAAAGCTAAGTGCTAGGCAATAAAAAACTCTAGAAGATGGAGAAGCAGCCATGGCCGGGTGAGTGGAGGGGTGGCTGAATCTGAGCGGTGGGGAGGGAAGTCGAAGAATTAAGGGGGTTTTTGGAGACCTTGATGGAGACGTAGCCGGATATATATATATGTATATATATATATATACGATAGATGGGGATAATATATATATCAAGTCTACCTAGAACCAAGGGGTATAATAATAATAATAATAATAATAATAATAATAATAATAATAATAAAATATTTACGCTGAGAATACAATGACACGACGAATGTCATGAGTCCGCGGCTCGGTAATCCTGCAAGCCGCAGGCAACTCGTGGCTGAAGAACAGAGGGAGCTGGAATCATCCTCATAGCGCCCCCCGAAGGACTCATCTAGATCGTATCAACCTAAGAAACCGCGGCAGGGCAAAACTACGCAGAGCGCTAAAAGGTCGTGCGGCGGAGAACGACGAGCAGCAGCCAGCAGGGGATGTGGAAGTGGAGCGAGGCTGCATCTGTGATGGAAAAAGAGGGCGGAAGTGAGGCGGGGGAAGGACGGTGGTGGAGGGTCGGGAAGGCGGGGTGGAGCGAGCGGGTGTGGGGGATGGAGGGGGCGAGCTAAGGTAGGAGGGGGGGGAGGAAGTATTCATCTGAGTGAAGAGAGGAGGAGGGGTGGAGATGATAGTCATTCAAGGGAGGTTAAGGGGAAAATATATTTTGCTCTTTCAACAACTTCTTCTTCGGTCCAGTAATTCGGCTAAGTGTGGTTCTGAGAGGGTCATGGTTCTCGACTGTCGACTCTAGCATGGCCATTAAGGAAGGCGTCACGTCTAATGCGAGTGTGGTATCTGCACAACCTGGAAAGCTTCTTGAGGAGAGGCTTCGGTCTTCTCTGGTGGACCCCTATGGTGCTAAGAACCTGTCCAAAATGCTTCGGAAGATATCCCATCAATGTAAGTTCTGTGGGTCATGTGACAGTCCCTACAAATGGTTTGTTGTCCATGTTCGTGTAGGACGTGTCCCCGTGTCCTCCGTAGTATTCTGTTGCGGGGTGGGCACTCTGTCGGGTCTCCTGCGGTAGGGGCCACGGGCAAAGGCTGTCGGGGATGACAAGCTTCCTTTCACCCAGGACTTCCTGCCAGATCTCGAAGTCAACTCCGGTGCAATTCAGTCTTTTGTCGGTAATCTTCTTCTCAGGAAGGACATTGATGTACCACCTTGCAATCTTTTTCTGCGTCCCACTCTAGTCATGAGCAGGAAAGTCTTGGCTCGGAGGGCTACCAATGGCAATAATACAGACATCTGAGAAATCATCTTTGTAACATCCTCCGCCCGGGAGAACATATGCGCCATCCCGGCCCGTCCAGTAGCCGTGTGGAATGAATGGAATGGTGTTATGAGGAAATCTGAATGCCATATTAAATCCTTTAACACTCCACTTTTCTTGATTTTTTGGAGAGAGTGGGAGGATCCAGATGCCCCGAAATCCTGGCACAATGTTCGCTGCACGGTGGTAGACAAGTTCTAAGGCAGCCATAACCGCTGAGTTTGAGAATCTTTCCTTCCCGTCAAACGGGGAGTTCCTATAAACATTCCTACCCATATCAGTGATAGGGTCGACGTAGGCATCATATGCAAGTCCATCGAAGCCGATTCTGCCATTTGCACCAAAGGGCCGAAGGGCGGCTCTCATCTGGTCTGAAGGGATACATCTTCTCGAACAAGGCATTGTATCGGTTGTGCCGATATTCTGATATATCGATATATCGGCGAAATATTGGCATATAAGTCTCAATCGATATCCATTTTGCGCACATTTAATCGATATATCGGTATCGCTTCGCTTCGGAATTCAAAGTGTTATGTGTTGTATATGAGAACGCGTATATAATTTTGAGATATCGATATGTATCGATATCGCCGATAATCGATTAGAATTATTAAATATCGAAATCGATCGATAAGCAATTCTGCAACCGATACAATGCTCTGTTCTCGAATGAATCCTAGGGTGTGAGTTCAGTGGATTAGAAATCAGTTCACATCCATTCTCGTTTAGCCCACGGTCGTCAATGATGATGTCAAGAAGGCTTCTTCGAATGGAACCCGGTCTTTTTTGTCGCATGCATGGTCATTTCTGTCGCTGTCGCAAGAAATCTTTCTGTCGCACGTCAAAAATTCCGAATCTTCTGAAAAAACCAGAAACGGGCAGTCGTTCCCTTAAAGGGACGATGCAAGATTTCACAAAAAAAGGTTGGGGGACGAAATGACATCGTCATCGGAACACTGTCAAAAGTGCTCAAAAAGTTTTTCACATCACAAATTTTGATGTTCAGCGTCGTCACTCGCCTTTGGAAGATACACCATCCCCCCATCGACTATTTTTCGACCGCCCGATCGAATCGTCGACCGAACGATCGGACAGTCAGATGACAGATTCTTGAAGAAGGGCATCTTCAAGTTGTCGCAAGGATCTTGAATACAACACAATCCTACATCAACTAATTTTCGACCGATCGATCGAATCGTCGACCGAACGATCGGACTGTCCGATCTCGCGTGCTAACGGATACGTTTCCGCAGACAAGATCTTGAAATTGTCGCAGCGATCTTGAATATACTCCAATCCTACATCAACTAATTTTCGACCGATCGATCGAATCGTCGACCGAACGATCGGACTGTCTGATCTCGCGTGCTAACGGATACGTTCCGCAGACAAGATCTTGAAATTGTCGCAGCGATCTTGAATATACTCCAATCCTCCATCGACTAATTTTCGACCGATAGATGGAATCGTCGACCGAACGATCGGACTGTCGGGTCTCGCGTGCTAACGGATACGTTCCGAAGACAAGATCTTGGAATTGTCGCAGCGATCTTGAATATACTCCAATCCTACATCAACTAATTTTCGACCGATAGATCGAATCGTCGACCGAACGATCGGACTGTCCGATCTCGCGTGCTAATGGATTCGTTTCCGAAGACAAGATCTTTAAGTTGTCACAACGATCTTGAATACAACACAATCCTCCATCGACTAATTTTCGACTGTTCGATCGGACCGTCGACCGACCGCCCGATCAGTAAAAACACAGAAATCCGCTCGATCGATCAGAAATCCGCATTGGAAATCGAATCTTGGGGTTGTCACAAGAAGTGTCGCATAGTCGCAAGACTGTCGCAAGGATCTAGTATGTAGAAGATCCACTCGGGATACGATACTCACTCGATCCTCGTAGGTCACATCTTGAACAACTGCAGTATCCTTTAAGCGGCCGACAACCCGTCATTCCGAGGCGCCGACAACGACCAACCGACCTGTGTATCAAGGCAGGGTATCGATATCTCCGATAACCGATATATCGATATATCGGCAATATTCCTATTAGTCGATACCAATTTTCCCCTTTATCGAAATATCAATATCAACCAATACCTCTTTACGTAATATCAATATTGACTGATGCCATGTCAGCACTTATTACTATTAGCTAATATACATTCTGGGTGACATATCGGAATATTTGAATATCGACAGGAATCGATCCTTTGGTTACATAGGGTCATGGTTTCATTCGTCCGCGGCCGATAGCCTCTCCAATGAGAGCAAAAAGTGGTCATTGACATGGTTCGAAAGGCTCGATCCACGAGGATCCAAAATTCGAACTTCGACGCATATGTAAGAATAAGATGGCCCGTGCCAGCCTCCATGACTAATTTGTCCAACTATTTTTCAACTATTTTCAACTAATAGTGATTATCATTATGGGTCGATCCCGAGGTCCAAAGCGCAGAAAGAGCAATCACACGGACGTGGTTCTGGTCGCAAGGAAAAGTCTAAAGGAAGGCACAATAGAGCACTCCTTGGTGGCTGCGATGGACTAGGTGTGTAGTGTGATAGTCAAGAGTGCTAACTCTTGATTGGTGAAAAGTGGTTGCGATAGCAGTCACTAGTTAGAAAGTTGTAGACAACAATAGCTGGAAAGCATTCGACCAGTGTCTAAAAACATCCGACATATTAGTATATCAGTTTATTGGTATTAACTCATACATTTTCTAGGCATATCAGAATATTGCTATCAACTAATAGCCTGTCTGTGATTATTGGTATTGGCTGATAACTTAAGTTGAGATTATCGGTATTGACTAATAGCCAGATTTTATTATCAATATCAACTAATTAGTGTTTGGTGGTTATCGGAAACAACTAATAGTGCCTCGTACCAGCCGATACCCCCCCTTGCTGTGTATTGCTGTTTTTTGTTTGACTGTTTGACTGTATTAGTTTCTGAATAGCGCACTGTTTCCTGCAATCATGTCTGCTCCGTTTTCTTTTGTACTTTGTTTCTACGCTGGGATTGCGCGCTTCCGATCTCCAACGCTCATGCTCTGAGCGCGATGTGTTTTTTGCAGGATCTCGTGCGTTAAGCGACGGCGACTGAACACTGAAGTCCTGGTTGCTAGCTCCCTTTTAATACTTTGTTTTGACTTTGGTAGTGCTTCAATTCCTTCGGGAATTTTGCAAGCCGACTCCCATTTCTGCACTTTAGCGTGCAGTCGCTTACAGCAATTCGTGCGTTGTCGGCGACTGGCGCACTGCCTCCCTTTCCGAACTTCGTTCGATTTTATGCACGGAGTGCCTGGAGTCCGTTGGGCATCTTGCCCGTCGGGTTGGGTTCGATTCCCAACACCTCTGCCGACTGGCGTGCTGTTTTTTTGCAGGATAGCATGGGTTTTCGGCGTCAGTAATGCTGTCTTTTTTTTGTATTGCCTTTTTGCAGTTACGATGTGTGAGCTATTTTCCTGATCCTGACCTGTACTAATTTACAGATCTGTGCCCTCAGGAACTCTGTTTCGCCGTCTGTCGCACTGGATGGAGTTGCACGCATGTCGGCCGAGTTCGAAGACTGTTATTGCCTACTTTGGGATAGTTGAATTGTTTAATTATATCACATTTAGTTTTAGTTTGCTTGTTCGTTCCTGCTACATGCTTTTACAATGTAATAATAGTATATGTTGGATTGGAGCAAATTCCTGATTGCATCCTGCAGTGTTCATGTGATGAATGTTACGGCTGCAGATACAAGCGCCGTGAATATATTATCAATATACAATAAAACACTGCAAAGTTGGACAGCAATGCAGGTTAACGTATGTGCGGGTTTGTGAGTGCAGTCTCTGAATCTAGAGCTGCTGAAGCACAACGCTTCCTCACTTAAGTACCTACGTCTCCCATCATCTTAGATGGTACCGCCATTGGGTTGTGAACCCGAGACGTAGGTTGAACGACCAGCATTGTGTAAACGACTAGTTCGTTCATGCTGCGCATGCATGTTCCGTGCATGCTAAAGCGAAAGATGGTTCTTGAAGAATCGACAAGATGTATCTTTGCTTTGTCATCTTCGAGTTCAATCATACGAACTCTCGATGACAGGGATGCCTGATGATATGACATAATCATCTGGCGACATGTACAGTCATCGTCGACCGTACTGACGACTGTCATAAATGTATGACGCGACTCGACCTGTACAGTCATGATCGACCATACTGTCGACTGTCATAATAATATATGACACGACCGACTGTCATAATAATATATGACATGACATGACATGACATGTATGACAGGTATGACACGTATGACATGTATGACACATATGTCATCGGTCATAACCCTGACAGATCTCCCCTCTTAAGAGAGTTGTGACCTCACAACGGGCATACCTTTTGTATATGTCTTTGATGTCTTTGTTGTTGTCGCTTCTTGCTGGTACCAGTCTTCTTACACCGATTTGAGGCGTCCCTCATGGTGTTTTTAGGTTATTGGGGGGAACTGAGTCCACTTTAGTCCCTCACCTTACAGTTCTTAGGATGTAGCCCACCTTTCCGGAAATCGTATCGTTGAGTGACGTTCCAAGGTTCAATGAAGAGCGTTTTCGCGATACAATCCTACGCTGGATTATTGATTGATCCACACGTTATCATGTATGTGCTAGACGATTCAAAGCATCCGAAGTCTACGTTACGGATTATTTGCGCTAGCCGTCGTTCTTTGCGAACGATGATCCCACGATTTTACAATTCATAATCGCACGATTCTCGGCCTTATATATATGACTGATCGACGAAAACCCTTGGGTACATGTTTCCACAGTTATATATAGTGCACCCAACCCTTCCTCCCCTCCTGAAGCTACTATGGAGGTTCACAGGCGGCAACGGGGAGCCCGATTTTTGGGGCTTGTTTTTAATGCAAACGGAGTGGCCCTGCTTAACGGGATTGGACGTATAATCCTTTACCCGGTCTGCTCAACTCCTCAATATTTGGTCCGGTACGCGCGCTTTGACGAACATCTATCGCGATGAGTGAGAATGGATTCGCCACGTACTAATGTGAAATTTCTTTAGTTATGTTTGTCAAGCACAACTTAGGATCACAACTCCGTCTACCTCAGTCGATATCTCCGGTAGCTCGGATGACTGGCCAAGAATCCGATGACAAACCACGGTTTTAGCAAAGGTAGCATTAGCAGTTTTTCACAGATATTGGTACCCGCATATGCGTATCTGTGTAAGGGTATGATTTATACAAGGCTCACTACACCTTAGCAAGGAAGGATCAATTCCTGCTCCTGTCATATCAATTTGATGCAGGGTAAAAAATGTTAGGGATATAACCCTGCAGTTCTCGGGTTGCAGCCCATTGCACCGAAGGTGCATCGCAGTCTTTGGGATGCAGCCCTGCAGTTCTTGGGATGCAGCCCTGCAGTTCTTGGGATGCAGCCCTGATATATATATGTGACCGATGGACGAAAACCTCTTGGTACATGTTTCCACGGTCTGATTATTATTTGGTCGGCAATTATTGGCAAAAGTCATCGGCTATCAGCTTTTGACTTAGAAGCCACAATGTTATAGAAGCTGCGACCTATTGTAACCATATGCGGCAGTTATGCCTTCAGCATACGTAGACAATATGATTATATGGAACTTATAATCCCACTTAAGTTGCATCATGATAAATTTATCCAAGTGTTAACAAGTGTTCAGGATTTGATAAGGGGTTGACGCCCCACAAGCCAAAGGTCACTGTCTCATAAGGCTCGCCTCAAGTGTGCGGCTTTGAGGATTAGTGTCCTGGCGAGGCTCAGTCATGATGCTTCCTAGTCCATAATGGAACTGGAAATGAGAATGCTCAAGATATCCGAAGACAGGAAGGCTTTTGGTTGGCCAGAATTACTGTCAAGATGCTTAATTTTGATGGAATGGCATTCGGATACAAACTGTGCAACCATGCATGTGATTTATGCATTGGTGTATGACTTTGATGAATTGTCTCTTGTCATGAACCTGGAAGGAATGACGGGCAAATAGCTAGAGTGGCGGATTTACTCACTCGGCTTTGCTGTTTATTCGATGCCTGATGGCACAACTAGCAATCCTTTGCTCAGATGCTTTCCTTAAGACATTGGCAACAACTTGTGTGCCAGCTTCTCTAGATTTGGGGAGAAACCATGGATCAACAATTTATCAATCAAAACACATGTATCAAGGTTGATTCATCGAATCCTTCAACTCTTGAATTTCGACAATCAGCATCTCAGGCTGTTGACGTCAAAGTGATGGTCGTAAGCTTACAATATAGCTTATTCACATTTGAAAAACCATCGTTATCCCATGTCAGTGCCCTTCATAAAAATGATAGAGCCGGAGAAATATGTATCTATGATTTCCTCGTAATGAACTTCATGTGTTAGTAAGTCAAATAAGACTTCATTTGATGTTTCAATCGGCATGATGTACCGTGTCATCAACTTAATGGCTGCTATACACTATGCTGGAACTTTTGATAAAAATTTTAATTTTCCAAGCAAATCACAATGATGTAAATCAATTTGTGGCAGCTGTATAAAAAATGAATGAATCTATACTCTTCCTCCCCTTCGAAAAAAGAGATGTATCAAACCAATCAGATGGTGATGGATGTCAGGGTTATGACCGATGACATATGTGTCATACATGTCATACGTGTCATACCTGTCATACATGTCATACCATGTCATGTCATGTCATGTCATATATTATTATGACAGTCGACAGTATGGTCGATCATGACTGTACAGGTCGAGTCGCGTCATACATTTATGACAGTCGTCAGTACGGTCGACGATGACTGTACATGTCGCCAGATGATTATGTCATATCATCAGGCATCCCTGTCATCGAGAGTTCGTATGATTGAACTCGAAGATGACAAAGCAAAGATACATCTTGTCGATTCTTCAAGAACCATCTTGCTTTAGCATGCACGGAACATGCATGCGCAGCATGAACGAACTAGTCGTTTACACAATGCTGGTCGTTCAACCTATGTCTCGGGTTCACAACCCAATGGCGGTACCATCTAAGATGATGGGAGACGTAGGTACTTAAGTGAGGAAGCGTTGTGCTTCAGCAGCTCTAGATTGAGAGACTGCACTCACAAACCCGCATATACGTTCACTTGTGTATGCTGTTCAACTGCACAGTGATTATTGATAATATTGAATATTATAACAGGGCTCGCATAGCTCAGCCCTTAACAGTGGTATTCTAAAAGTCGTCCAGGCGCGACACTCGAGAACTCAAGTGGGTGCAGTGATAGACGCGTAGTATATTTAATATTGTTCGCAGGTTTGCAGGAGGGCGCATATACGACAGCGTTCGCAAATATTGATTATCTGCAGCCCGAATAATAGTTCGCATATCGACAGCGCATAAATTGCGCGAGGAGATTTTCCGCAGCGCACTTGCACAACAGCTGATCGCACATATATGCGATAAGGTGTGCATATGGCATATATCGGCGCAACAATGAAATGTACACGATAAATGGTTCACGGATATATGCATGTTCGCATACTGCGCGATTGTCACTAAATTGCATATGGCAGCATGCGCGATGTTCGCATACTGCGCGATTGACACTAAATTGCATATGGCAGCATGCGCGATGTTCGCATACTGCGCGATGGTCATCAAATTGCAGATGGCAGCATGCGCGATGTTCGCATACTGCGCGATGGTCACATATTTTGCAGAAGTTGATCGCAGCATGCGCGCGCTTGCATAAATCACGTTCGAAAATTATGCTGTATCATATGCTAATGAATGGCGACGACAATCAATACTTGTCATCAGCAGCGCACTCGCATTTGTATACAACATACATCAGCGATTTTTGCAAATCATCTCTACGCACTGTTTACAATCACTGCGTGCAATGATTTATGGCCTGTCAGCATAATATATACCTTTCATGATTTCATAAAATGCGAGGAATGCTCGATTTTAGCACGTACAGTTTTAATGTGTCTACATGCAGTGAGAAGCACACATGTGTACGTGCGACGAAATCATAAGCAGAATGATTGTATATATGCAGGAATGCTGAGAGCATGGCGTAATAATCGTTATGCTGTGTATACATACTGCTGTGAATGCATACCGGAATATCCAAGTACACTAGATATCAGAAAGTCCCGTACTCGTGTGGATAAACTGTGTCAGATAAATAAACCCTAAGCTAGATATACCCGGAACGGTCTCGGACGGTCTCGGAGTCTAGCCTACCTGTGACACAGCGTGTGTCACAGTACGAACCTACAGATCAGTCAGCAGTCCAGTGTTGGTCCTAGGGATCTGTCATAGGGGCCTGACCGGGACTCCCAGTCAGGGCTGCCTATACAGATTTCAGCACACCACCCCAGCACTGTGGGTGGTGACTGGCTAGGAGAGTCAGAAATGCAAGATACTAGTGTTAGGGCAGAAGCTAGGTGATGACAAGTCTAACTGCCAATCCAACTGTGCTATTCTGATACACAAATTGGAAACCTCTAGGTAGCACGTGAACAAAAGTATACGGGCAATTAAGGCACCGCTAAACAAGTGAAAGGAACCGTGCTAGCAAGTCAGTTTGAAGATTGTAAAGTAGTCAAAGCAAAACATAAACCAGATTGAAGAAGTCTTTGAGGTCACAGGAGTTCTGCACACCACCATGTTGGTGTGCCTCCAGAGTGAGCAAGAGGTCAATCGACAGTACCAAAGTAGTTGGCGGCGGCCTCACTTAAGTCCGATCCGAAGGGAGGATTCCCGAACGGACCTCTCACATGTAGAGCCATACCGTAAAAGAAGGCCATGTCGAAACTCAAATCTGCCCGAGCAAGGTCCTGAAAGATGTCAGGTGGCTCAGGCGGCTCAAGCAGTGGCACATTGTCAGCCAACGAGAAACCTTGAGCCGGGATCACAGAATCAACAAAATCATTCGTAGAGTAAAATGACGGAGTTTCCCAATCGAGATCACCACCAGGCGAAGGCATCTCCGTAGCCGGTGCACATGCCGACACAGCAGAAGCCGTGGAAGCCGAAACAGCTACACCTGCAAAAGAAATGCAGAAGAGAGAGAGCACCGCGAGAGCGCCGATTGCCGGCGTGCCAAATCCGAAAGGCGGCACACCGCACCCGATAGTACTGGCCGGAGCCCGTGGCTTCACCGCGAAAGTACCGTCGGCGAAATCCTCGTAGTCGTCCGTGTCATAGCCCGTCAGGTCAGACGGGTGGACGGCGGCGTGATTTACCGTTTGCACGAAGCCTCCGAACTCACCGCATGTCGCCTCCGTGGTGGTTACCCGCGCCGATTGAGTTGGCGCGGGCTGTACATCCTTTGCCTGCGAAACAGGCATAGCAGGGGCCGGCACGGCGGACGCCGATGCCGCCGCACCACCTGCCGGAACCTGTCCCTCCGGTGTGATCCCCGCCGCAGCGGCAGGGCCACACACCAGAGCCGACGCATGCTCCTCAACCGCACTCCCAGGAACAAAGGATGCGTGAGTGTAATGTACCTTCTCTTGGGCGGCCTGAACCTCAGTGGTGAGGGCATCAAGCCGCCGCAAGATGTCCTCGTCGTCCGCGCCGTCGGCCGCAGGCTGCACGCTGAAGCCGTAGGCCGACACGTCGATGCCGCCAACACCGCCCGCGGAAAGCACAGCGGGAGGACCGTAAGCCGACGCCGCACGGGCGAAGGCCTCCGGACCATCATCCGCAGCCTCCTGGAAGACCTGCACAAGCGCCAAGGTGTGGAGGCCCTCCGCATCCTCCTCCTCAATAGGAATGCATAAGGCCGCTGCCGTGGCCGACGAATGCTGGCGCCCACCAAGAGGGCAGTCGCGGTACGCGTGATAGGTGTCACCTTTGCCCGCTTTCCGGCAGCGGTGGCAGAGGGGTTTCGCCTTCATGTTGTCCCTGTCGAACCCCACAGACGGTGCCGGGTGCACACCCACCCGATGGCCTCGTGGATGCTGTTTACCGCGCGGCTGCGGCTGCGGCTGCCGCTGAACCGCACCCGTGCGATTGCCTTGCACGAGCGCCTTCAAGGCGGCGATCTCCTCGAGCAGAACGGCGTACTCAGACGACGTGATAAGCGCAGAGGGCTTACCGCCCGCCCCCAGTGTCTGCTTCTCACGCGCTGACGCCCCCTCGTCCGACTGTGCCCATGCCTGGAAGATGGCCACGACGAGGGCCTGGAGCGAGCGGAGAGTCACCCCGCCGAGGTCACCCGCAAGCGGATAACGCACCTTCACCGCCGCGTAGAAGACCGGGTCGAGGCGGTTGTACAATGAGAGCTTGCGGGTCTCGTCGGTGGGTTGCCAGTCAGGAGCGCGGTTATCCCGCACCAGACGTTGCTCGCGAGCCAAGATCGGCTGCGGGTCAACGCCCGCGGGATAACGAAGAGCCGCGTGCTCCTGCTGGTGACTCTCGCGTAGAGCTGCCGGTACGCTCCCCTTGATGATGTCGATAAGAGCACGACGTCCATCTCGGTCAGCCGAGGAGTCCGTACCGCGAAGCCAGGTGTCCGCCACTGAGTTGCGCTCCACGACGAGGGCCAACACGTCGTAGAGAAGCCCATTAACCTTCTCGACAACCAGAGAGGTGGGGTCGTCGAGGTCAAAGGGGGCCAAGTCCAATCCAGCGGACTCAAACTCGGTCCGAAGCTGCACCACCAACTCGGAGAGGCGGTCGGTGTCGTCGGTACCACGATAATGATGTTTCTTGGAACCAAGGATATCCTCGCGGATACCCTTGGCCCAAGCCCGATGCAAGCGCCCCTTGTACACCGCGTCAACCGTGGCATGTTGGTCGACTAGGTGCTTCCGCAACGCGACAGCAGCGTCGGAGTTGCTGGAAACAGCAGGGGGCACCACAGGTGGAGTGCTAGCGGTCGGAGTGTCCCGAACCGCATCCAAAAGCCGTATAGAGGCGTCCAAGTCGGAGTCCCTCAATAGGCGTTTGCGAGCTCGTGTAGATGTAGCCATATTTCTGAAAGCCAGAGAAAAGATGACGCGCGGTAGCACGTTTGGGTGTTGTGGCGGAAATGGAGCGAAGACGTAACGGCTGAACGTGCGGAGCGGCGAAAAGAGCGTGGGGCACTTGCAAATGTCGATGTGGTCGAAGGTGTCCGGAGCACCAGCCCAAAATACGTAAACCAGCGGGATCAGTGCAGGCAGAACAACGCAAATGAACATTGCTACAACCGAGCAATAGCAACGCGCGGTGCCCATGACTCGCAGCCGCAAAAAACGTCTACCGTAAAATCATGTCCAAATCCTAGTCGCACCCAAACGCGCAAGTGCGCACCACCTCTTCAAGCGGCTGCTTAGCCAATCATGGCCAAGATAGCAAGTGGAATGAAAAACGTGGATGGGGCCACGACCTACCGGAATATCCAAGTACACTAGATATCAGAAAGTCCCGTACTCGTGTGGATAAACTGTGTCAGATAAATAAACCCTAAGCTAGATATACCCGGAACGGTCTCGGACGGTCTCGGAGTCTAGCCTACCTGTGACACATCGTGTGTCACAGTACGAACCTACAGATCAGTCAGCAGTCCAGTGTTGGTCCTAGGGATCTGTCATAGGGGCCTGACCGGGACTCCCAGTCAGGGCTGCCTATACAGATTTCAGCAATGCATTATCATTATACTGCAGCAGATTCCAATGTTTTGATGACCACACATTACTTTTGATCATCAGCATTATACTTACTGGCAGCACAACGATCTATGCACAACATGTGTGTGCAGATCAGCACACACATACATACACTTATTCCACTTACAGCAATCATCAATACACAGTGCATATACTTCTATATCATGCACACACCTTATGACTGAATGATTGCAATGTTGTGAATAGTATATACTTATTATACTGTACAGCTTGAACACGATAACAGCTGTAGTACATTGAGCACAAGCATATTGCAGTGAATGCTATATTCGAATTCATGTTGCAAAGGGTGCCTGACAATAATCACAACACCATAATTAGTTTGTCGTACCCTGGTGGAGCCGAGATGCTCTCCAGGTAACACGTACATTCTATGGTGGATTATTAGAAGGAATGCTCACCTGAGCTTCATGTAAAATCCATCAGCAACTCGTAATGAAATTATCATGGAATTACAACCATCCCTAAACTATATATATCATGTTAGATGTAATCAGTACGTGGTATGCTGACTATCTGCATGATTGTTAGGATATTGTGATATCCATAAAGATATTGTAAAGTGTGTGCAAACAAATACACACACACACACTAGTACTAATCAGCAGTACTATACACTGCACAAACACTAGCATTCATTATACATTGACATTCACTGACTCAGAGTGAATATACCAACAACAATGTATACAATAATGTAGATAACATCCAGTAAACACATGTGCGTACTGGATATCAGCGATGGCGATAATAATGGTAACAGGATTAAACAACATGCTGTAGGGCTGGATGGAGAATATCTCCAGACCCGAAGGCAGTATCAGTGCTCAATATGCAGCTGGTAACTGCTGAGCACTGCCCATGCCATATTCACTATCGCTGGAGCAACATCAAAATCTACATTGCATTATGACAGTTGATGCAAAACTGATCACTCACATGCATGTACCAACTCAGATCAGCAACCATAAATGAACTGACAAAGGTTATGGACATACACACACAAACATGGTGTTGTGTAAATACTGCTTAGATTATATCTAGCAGTGTCCAGATGTATTTGAACACAAAGATATCACTTGATATACTCGTTGTGTACATTCAAATATACCTTAGGATCTGACACAACTGTGAATCCATTTGCAGTTGATTTATCTTTATGTCACCAGAGAGTGCAATTGCCTGCATGGGTTTCAATCAGAAAAACCCATATTTCATGTTCACCATACATGTTGAATTTTTGAGATATTCACTATTGTGCCATGAAAAATATCATGTGCAAAAGTGAAGAATGTTGCAGCATTTGTTTAGCTTGCAACTCACACACACACTGAGATATGATATATGATATATATACGAAGTATATATATACGGCTGAAAAAGCTGTAAAATGGGTGAAATTGCTCCACGCATGATTTCAAAACGAAAAATGTGTGCCCATTTTATGTGAAATTATGATTTTATACCTATTAAGGTATCAGGAAATCATAATGACACATGTCATATCTCATGTAACACCCTAGATACTAGGTGTTGTTTATATAGGGGTGCACCATTGGCTGTAGCAATAAATCGGTCAAAATGCTATACGTGAAATACATTTTGAAAATTTCGGATTGATTTTTTTTGCTAAAATGAATATTTAGATATCAAATGACAATCCCTGATTTATGCAGCATGTGTAACACCCTGTAACACCCTATAAAATCGAATGTGTGTGTCAGGGGTGTAACACACCTCCTGAAAACCACTTAACATTCATGTAGGTATTAAATGCAGTTTTGCTTAAAAATCTTTGCAAAAACGTTATACTGCTTATTTTTTACCTGTATTAGGGTTACTGATATCATGTAACACCCTAATCATATTATTGGGTGAAAGGGCCACTGTAACCAGATATGCCCTAAATGCCACCTATTTATTGGATACACTTTGTGTTTGGCGGATATATGTCATGCTGTTTTCGATGCAGACATGATTATATATCGGGCAACAACCCAAGAACTGTTGGGCAACAACCCTAAAACTGTATGAGCTGCTTCCTATAAGGACTGCAAGCTATAAGCTATAAGCTATAAGGTATATAAACAACTGACTGCCTATGTATTCACACTTCCTCAAGGGGGGAAGAAGGTGGATAGGATTCACACATATCCATTTCATATTCCGATCTGGTGATTTCTGATAGATTGCTTTTGATAAAATCACTACATCCACAAATAACGTTGAAATCTGTACAACGTTAAATCCACTATCACTAATAAAGTGTAAACTTGGATGGGAAACTATATCCCAATGACTATAAGTTGACTCTTACTCAGCATTTACATTCTCGAGTAAGTTTGGAATGCTGAACTATATACATAACATATAACCTGATACCATGCTTGCTTAATTGCATTTCCTGGATCAGAAGATGATAGTTATATAATGTATATATATATATATCCCACCAGATATACTTTGGCACTATAGCTGTATATAAGAGTGGGAAGGACAAGTGCATCGCTGTAAGACTGGTTGATGTAGTCCCAGTGCTGAAGGCAGAATTTGGCACCTTAATAACAGCTTATAACTGTTCGTGACCATCATGCAAGACCTTCCAAGCGTAACTCCTTTGATCCTGAGATGCAAGTGAATTGTTCATAATATGTTGACATCACATAAAAGCATTCTGATAAAAACCCTATATATTCATATGAGCTGTCATCACTACAATGACATGGGTTTTTGAATCGTCGAAATAAGTATAATTCCGATGAATTCATTAGTACAGAATAAGCTGTTGAGATTATTCTCCGGCTGGATTGCAATCATTCACAATCCCTGTACATTCCGGTGACAAAATATTGCACTGGACTGATCACCACATTGGTATAATCTGTGATATATAAGTCACCAGAGAAAGCATTGCAATCAGCACAATGTTGTCTAGACTCACAAAGATGAGTAACATATATTATCAGATGTAATAAACAGAGGCACAATGTGACCTACGCTAAAATCGCGTATGCTCGGGCACTGTATTGTGACCTGCGCTAAGATCGTGTATGCATGGACACAACATGACTCGTGCCAATGACGTGGACATACTTTTTGCCACGACATCACATCTGAAATCAATGAATCACTCAGAGAGAAGGTGTTGACATCAGTATATCACCATTATATATAGCCATGAGGATTTTAAAGAAGACATAGTCTCTCCGATATTGACAAACATGGTACATATATATATATATATCCATGCTCTCTGATCATATATTGACATTCCACAGCATACGATAATGGTAATAGCAAACCACTTCGCTGCTGGAGGGTAGTGTTGTATATATACAGCACATGCTTGGGTACTATATGACCCACGCTAATGACGTGGATTCGGGCTGCATCCCAATAACTGCAATGCACCTTCGGTGCAAGGGGCTGCAACCCGAGAACTGCTATCCAGCTTCATAGAAAGCTTCCACGTCATCACAAAGAGGTCGGACCTCTGTTGTATTTGAACGGCGCTTGACAACCGCCTAGCAATACACTTCCTTGAGGGGGGAAGATGATAAGCTAGAAATACAACTAAAAACCAAATAAATAATAAAGACAAATAATAAAACAAGTAAGTTGCATCATTGTTTTTGTTTTGGTAAGCCTGACTGTATACAATCAAACCATTCAGAACTCCATGAAGTTGACACATACATCAGCCATGACATACATATGAGCTTGATTTTGAAGACCTAGACATTGTATACATCTGGTCTAGCATGTATCCAGACTAGAATTGTATACTGACACGGTGCAAGCACTATAGCCTCTGCCACCGATGATCATTGAAAAAGGGCAACCATTCTTGATATTTCATACATATCATCTGATTGTATCATTAAAGGTGTTAAGAGTACTCAATGCAATATGCAGGCTACAGCCTGAGTACAACACCTAAAAAGGTCAAAGCCACTGAGCTGACTAATGCAGCATAAATGCTAGCTACCTTGAAGGCTATACAATAAGCCTATTGCCCTTATGTCTTGATATGTATCCGTGTATTGGCATCTCTTTGAGGTAATTATGCCTACTGAATGAGCCATACCAACCATCTTGTCTTCATTGATCATTACATATATGATCATATCGCCATTGAGCAAAGCCTATTCTGTGAGATTATTTATCACGAGGCATTTCATTAGTGCACATTAAACAATTGAAGTGCAACAAAGATCATCAGCTCTACATCATACCAAAAGGTTGAGTTGTTGTCATAAGTATTGATTTTTCAGACACCATTTCTCAGAGGACTATTCATCATGAAAGACAAAGTATGTGCAATCATGGCTATTCAGCCTCCAACATAGCTGACATAGCTATTTAGCTTATGACCCAACCGTTGTTAAGCAGCCTCCACACCATATGGCTGAAAAATGGCAAGCAATCTCTTCGGTCATTCTTGGGCATAGAGCAATCAAGCACAGCCAATCCAGGATGTTTATCCCAAAATTTTTCAAGAGTTATTTATGTTTTTTCAGTGTCATATGAAAATAGCTAATATACCGCCCTATGATGGAAGTCATCTCCTTCAACGAGGGGAAGTGGTTATGCTGTAAAGTTGACCAATCTGATCATCATAAAAGTGCAGATTTGAGAAAATCGATTGAAACTTGTATTGAAAATAACTATTCCTTACAATAAGGTATTGCACCTAAGGGAATAAGGGTTTCATCGTCTGAAATAGGAAAAGACTTTTACATTGACTCTAGTTCCTGAATCCAGAATCGCATAGAAAAATATTCTTTCCTGTACATATAGAAAGCACATTAGATTCAGATTCTGAACATTTAAGTGGACTTGAATGCACTCAAACTTGTACTGAGTTGCAATTGTCCAAAGTTTTTACTCTGACATCATTACTTATTTTGTGGAATAGCATACAATGGTATAAACCATCCACATATAGATTGACACCATATTTGTAATTTCATATCATTTTTTGCACATAAGACAAGCATGCTTCATTAAGGAATGAAAACTCTTTCAAAGTTCATTCTGGAATACTTAGAAATTTGTTGCCTCATCCATTAGGCCACGAAGTTTTGGAAAACCCGCAATTTGCATATGGTCTCCAAGCACAGTTCATCCTCATTCTGGAAAGTGACAGAAATTTTATAGTCATAAAACAAGTCACAATTCTATCGGATTGAAATGACACATTCATCATTCATATTTCTTTATCATAACAAGTCTCTGAATAGTGTTTGCCCAAAAATAAAATGGGCACCATTGAGATAAGTGATCATGTGCTGAAGAATATACACATATCACTAAGCAATGCCATGTTCTATTCATAATGAAATGACATGTCAGCCATCCATCAACTACGAAAATACAACTCGTAGTAAGTTGTTGTCATTACGGACACTTCTTGATTGACTCTCCATTAGCTTCGATACCAAAGTTAACTTCGGTACTGATTTCTTTGTTCATCATGACAATCATTATCCAGAACCATTGTCTAAGTTGGGTACACTATAGTAACCCTAAACTGACAAAGTATGTGGGCTGCAACCCAACGACTGCATTTGACATCATCTGGCATTTGCCACATTCAAAAACGTCAGGCATATTGCCAATATGACGTAGAGAGAATCAATGTTCAGATTGACATTGTTACCTCTAAAGCATTCTATGAGTAATCTCAGTCTGATTCTCTATCAAATCATTTTTCACATAACATAATGATTGAATAACATCCTCCATCACCATCTGATTGGTTTGATACATCTCTTTTTGCGAGGGGGAGGAAGAGTATAGAATCATTCATTTTCATACATCTGCCGCACCTTACATCATTTTGATTTTGCTTGGAAAATTAAAGATCTTATCAAAAGTTCCAGCATCTGTGTATAGCAGCCATAAAATTGATGACACGGTACATCATGCCGATCGAAACATCAAATGAAGTCTTATTTGACTTATTGACACATAAAGTTCATTATGAAGAAATCATAAATGCACATTTCTCCGGCTCTATCATTGTAGGGGCACTGACATAGGAGAACGATGGTTTTTCAAATGTGAATAAGCTATATTGTAAGCTTACGACCATCACTTTGACATCAACAGCCTGAGATGCTGATTGTCGAAATTCAAGAGTTGAAGGATTCGATGAATCAACCTTGATACATGTGTTTTGATTGATAAATTGTTGATCCATGGTTTCTCCCCAAATCTAGAGAAGCTGGCACACAAGTTGTTGCCAATGTCTTGAGGAAAGCATCTGAGCAAAGGATTGCTAGTTGTGCCATCAGGCATCGAATTCCATAACAGCAAAGCCGAGTGAGTAAATCCGCCGCTCTAGCTATTTGCCCGTCATTCCTTCCAGGTTCATGACAAGAGACAATTCATCAAAGTCATACACCAATGCATAAATCACATGCATGGTTGCACAGTCTGTATCCGAATGCCATTCCATCAAAGTTAGGCATCTTGACAGTAATTCTGGCCAACCAAAAGCCTTCCTGTCTTCGGATATCTTGAGCATTCTCATTTCCAGTTCCATTGGACTAGGAAGCATCATGACTGTGCTTCGCCAGGACACTAAATCCTCAAAGCCGCACACTTGACGCGAGCCTTATGAGACAGTGACCTTTGGCTTGTGGGGCGTCAACCCCTTATCAAATCCTGAACATTTGTTAACACCTGGATAAATTTATCATGATGCAACTTAAGTGGGATTATAAGTTCCATATAATCATATTGTCTACGTATGCTGAAGGCATAACTGCCGCATATGGTTACAATAGGTCGCAGCTTCTATAACATTGTGGCTTCTAAGTTAAAAGCTGATAGCCGATGACTTTTGCCAATAATTGCCGACCAAATAATAATCAGACCGTGGAAACATGTACCAAGAGGTTTTCGTCCATTGGTCACATATATATATATCAGGGCTGCATCCCAAGAACTGCAGGGCTGCATCCCAAGAACTGCAGGGCTGCATCTCAAAGACTGCGATGCACCTTCGGTGCAATGGGCTGCAACCCGAGAACTGCAGGGTTATATCCCTAACATTTTTTACCCTGCATCAAATTGATATGACAGGAGCAGGAATTGATCCTTCCTTGCTAAGGTGTAGTGAGCCTTGTATAAATCATACCCTTACACAGATACGCATATGCGGGTACCAATATCTGTGAAAAACTGCTAATGCTACCTTTGCCAAAACCGTGGTTTGTCATCGGATTCTTGGCCAGTCATCCGAGCTACCGGAGATATCGACTGAGGTAGACGGAGTTGTGATCCTAAGTTGTGCTTGACAAACATAACTAAAGAAATTTCACATTAGTACGTGGCGAATCCATTCTCACTCATCGCGATAGATGTTCGTCAAAGCGCGCGTACAGTAATCACTCACATTTAAGGAAACTCGACGTTAAGGAAATAGCCAGCGTTTCGGGGGGGGGGAGGGGTACCCAACTCGATGAGAAAAGCTGGCTGGATTTTCCGACTTATGAGATGGCCTGAAATAAGGAAAATGACCGCTGGCTGCCTAGCTGGAGAGGCATTTCTTAAACTAAGAAAACTTCGCCGGGAAATTGACAAATATGGTATATTTGATGGGTTTTCATGATTTTTTGCACAAAACTTGTCTTAGAGGTTTAAGTTCCTGATAGTCTGTTTCAGATATAATATCGTCATCAAAATCTTGCTTTAATTCTTTAAGCTGCGCACGGCTCTCAGGGTCCATTTTCTCGGAAAATGAACACCTTAAGAGAACGGGCTGGCTAGGGAAGGTGTCCACGTGGATGGTTATGGAATTCGCTGGCTGGCTCACGAGATCGCGGTCCACTATCCATAGCGTTCTCTTATGACGCTGACGCTGGCGGGGGGGGGAGGGGGGGTACCCAACTCGATGAGAAAAGCTGACTGACCTGGATTTCTCTGTTTTCTTACAGGTGGGTGATTACTGTACCGGACCAAATATTGAGGAGTTGAGCAGACCGGGTAAAGGATTATACGTCCAATCCCGTTAAGCAGGGCTACTCCGTTTGCATTAAAAACAAGCCCCAAAAATCGGGCTCCCCGTTGCCGCCTGTGAACCTCCATAGTAGCTTCAGGAGGGGAGGAAGGGTTGGGTGCACTATATATAACTGTGGAAACATGTACCCAAGGGTTTTCGTCGATCAGTCATATATATAAGGCCGAGAATCGTGCGATTATGAATTGTAAAATCGTGGGATCATCGTTCGCAAAGAACGACGGCTAGCGCAAATAATCCGTAACGTAGACTTCGGATGCTTTGAATCGTCTAGCACATACATGATAACGTGTGGATCAATCAGTAATCCAGCGTAGGATTGTATCGCGAAAACGCTCTTCATTGAACCTTGGAACGTCACTCAACGATACGATTTCCGGAAAGGTGGGCTACATCCTAAGAACTGTAAGGTGAGGGACTAAAGTGGACTCAGTTCCCCCCAATAACCTAAAAACACCATGAGGGACGCCTCAAATCGGTGTAAGAAGACTGGTACCAGCAAGAAGCGACAACAACAAAGACATCAAAGACATATACAAAGGTATGCCTGTTGTGAGGTCACAACTCTCTTAAGAGGGGAGATCTGTCAGGGTTATGACCGATGACATATGTGTCATACATGTCATACGTGTCATACCTGTCATACATGTCATATCATGTCATGTCATGTCATGTCATATATTATTATGACAGTCGGTCATGTCATATATTATTATGACAGTCGACAGTATGGTCGATCATGACTGTACAGGTCGAGTCGCGTCATACATTTATGATAGTCGTCAGTACGGTCGACGATGACTGTACATGTCGCCAGATGATTATGTCATATCATCAGGCATCCCTGTCATCGAGAGTTCGTATGATTGAACTCGAAGATGACAAAGCAAAGATACATCTTGTCGATTCTTCAAGAACCATCTTGCTTTAGCATGCACGGAACATGCATGCGCAGCATGAACGAACTAGTCGTTTACACAATGCTGGTCGTTCAACCTATGTCTCGGGTTCACAACCCAATGGCGGTACCATCTAAGATGATGGGAGACGTAGGTACTTAAGTGAGGAAGCGTTGTGCTTCAGCAGCTGATTACTCAGAGACTGCACTCACATCCCGCTATATTGTTCACTTGTGTATGCTGTTCAACTGCACAGTGATTATTGATAATATTGAATATTATAACAGGGCTCGCATAGCTCAGCCCT
>LGRX02033465.1:0-92548 GCA_001247695.2 Cymbomonas tetramitiformis
CCAAGTCTTCGAAAACTTAGGCGGTCACGGTCATCGCCCCGCCCAAGTTCTAGAAAACTTGGGCGGTCACTGTCATCGCCCCGCCCAAGTTCTAGAAAACTTGGGCGGTCACTGTCATCGCCCCGCCCAAGTTCTCGAAAACTTGGGCGGTCACGGTCATCGCCCCGCCCTAGTTCTCGAAAACTTGGGCGGTCACTGTCATCGCCCCGCCCAAGTTCTAGAAAACTTGGGCGGTCAAGGTCATAACCCCGCCCAAGTTCTAGGAAACAAGGACCCTCATATCAGGTAAGCGTTCAAATATGAAACAGCATAACAACGGTACGCGTCTCGCAAGATGAGCAGCAATAGCAGCAACTCCAGCGGCAGGAGATTGTCAAAGCAGAAGACTCTTCAAATTGCACAGTCCAATATTCCCGGACTATGCGAGGGCGGTTTCAGCTGTGGGTGCGATCGGAACTGCAGTTTCTTGTTCAGCACATTCAAGGGCAATATGGACCATAAGGAGCGCATGGGCCAAACTGAGTTCAAGTCTTACATTATGGCAACTATGCGCAAAGCGATCGTGAAGCGCGAGTCTGGAGAGCGTGTTATTGGCACCCTGAAGCTTTTCGAAAAGGAGATCTGCGAGGAGGCGGTCAGAACAGTGTGGGCGCTCCCCAGGAGCTCGTACCAGCGATATAAGGCACTTATCCTTGAAGAGAAGGGGGAACTACCGGCAACAACTGCATTCCCTGTGGCGAAGGCGGTGGTGACGACGATTTCCTACCACGAGGAGGTGTTCCGCGAGTGGGCGGATTCGAATATGTTGAAAGGAGCACCACAGAGGATGCCGGTAAGTGGTGCGCGCCAAATTCCACCCATCGATTATGGTGTGCAGTACGACTTGTATAAGTTCGACACAGAGGACCAGTGGGCAGTATGTGCTGAAACCTTCAAAATATACGTGAAAAACCTGCTCAAGGCTCGAGACATAACGGTAAGGGCGAAGGTGGAGGTGTCCGGAATCTGCACGACATGTGACGATCTGGGTGCAGAGAGGGCTCAGCTTCTTGGACAACAGGGTCGCGATCCTGCACGCTGGGACGCCTATTCTGCTCGTTTCGCGCGACACGACTACATTCACAGGTTGCAACGCACGTGTTATGACCTCAGGCGGAAGGAGGGTTCTGACCCTGACGGTCGGATCGACTCCATAGCGGCGGACGGCGCGGCAAATCAGAACACGGTTGTTCCGCATGCCCCGCATCAAGTTAAGGGCATCGGCGAGAAGAAACAGCATTTCTTTAACCTACACCTGCAGCTCACGATACTTCATGGCTCGTTGCTTCTATTTTCCGTTGGGCTCCCTTGGAGCGGGGCTAAGGGTGCAAACATGCTGCTCACGACACTGTGGAACTTGTTGCACTACACCGCACAAGGTCGCGCGGGCAAGCGCTACTTCCGGAAGGAGCTTCATTTGCAGCTGGATGGTGGCTCAGAAAACTGGAACAAGAACACGTTCGCGTTTTGTGCGGTGTTGGTGCACTACAATATTTACAACGTGGTTGTCTTCCACCGTCTGATGGTCGCGCACACCCATAACGACTGCGACGGTTGGTTTGGACTCATCAAGATGTTCATATTTGGGAAAGACGCGCGCAAATCTGGAGTGTGGCTGTTGACGCTGGAATCGTGGATTGCCTGGTTACGAAGCTGGCCAGTGAAGAAGTTCACCAAAATCACGGACGTACAAGGCCAACAGTTGGACTTCAAGGCTTGGCTGGAGCCGCACATAAACCCAAAGTTTGAAGGCTATTCTGGGAAAGTCAGGCGTACACACGTGATGCACTTCGAGAAGGACGTGGATGGTGTTACACGGCTGAAGTACAAGTTTGGAGAACAATACGCAAACCACATGCCTGACGGAGTGGATGAGGATCTCCGTAAGGGCCTGGAGGTAATGAAAACTTACCCAGCTTTCGACAGCAGCCCCACGTTAGAAGGGGTGAAGCCGCTAGACCCGAAGGAAGAGAGGGAAACTCGCACTGCTTTCAGTCGCATGTGCGACTACATCCACTACCGTATTCCAAGTGACACGCTGGACACGTTGCTCGGGTACTTTCCCTTGCCCAAGACCGCCGAGGACTACGATGTCTGGGCTGGACCGACGCCGACCCCACAGGCTCCTGTGGATTTGAAGGAGCTTTACGAGAACGCCTGGCACAAGAAGCCAGTGCAGGAGGAGGTGCCAGAACGGACGATGCCCGAACAGTTCGAAGTGTTATCCGATGGTCGCAACGTGTTAAGCAAGGACCTTCCGCGGAAACCTCCACAAGAGATCGTGCGCAAGTGCGTGGAGAAAGCGAGGGACGTCGAGTCCGTCGATTTTTGGTTCGTCCCGTTGGTCGGTTGCGAGCACCTCGATTTCATTGTTAGGTCTTGCAAGTATTATGCCTACCTGAGTCTTAGCTGTATGTCTTACGCGTCGGCTGCCATTGCAGGTACACGGTGGCCGAGTGTAAAGCAGCGCTGCACCACCTGGGAGTTGAACTTCCTGAACGCCCACTCAAGGAGCCGTTGGCGAAGGCCTTATTTGAAGCGACGGATGTCGCCCGAAAGGCCCACCACGAACAACTCAGAGTCCTTCGAAAAAAAAGCCGAGCGACGACAGGTGAGGAAACCGGGGAGGATGCGTCGCCGGGTACGGAGCAGGCCTTGCCTGCAAGAACTTCCGAAGCCGGCGGAGCTGCGCGGGCGGCGCCATCACTCGAGGCTGTAACAGCCACTACACAGGCAAGACGAGAAGGAGCTGCTGCGTGAGGCCCGCAAACCAACGAAGCTATGCCTACTCGACCACAGGCACCGGCAGCACGAGGGCCAGGCGCAGGTGGCCGAGGATGCCCTGCTCCTGCAGCGCCACAGGGAGATCAAGCACGAGCTCCAAGCGACAAGCGTGCACGCAGTTCGCCATTGGCAAAGGCGTCCCCAGGGAGCAAGTCTCCACCCGGGAAGTCTCGACAAGCGCGGGGTCGTGAAAAGGGACGAGTGCTATTCCGAGCGGCCTCTGTGATCGGTCCGACAGGCGCCCTTATAACGGACAGCTTCGCTCCTGACGACGATTGCTTTTTCGAGGATGCAAATCAGATTGCGGAGCAGGTGGAGAACGCGCATCGCCCGGAGGCGGCCACTGGACAGTTCGCAGGCGTCTCGATGGACGAGGACGACGAGGACGACGAGGACGACTCGGACGACCCGGACGACGACATACCGTTGGCCTACCGTAACCTTCCTACGGACTACACCATCGACATGCTGGCGAAGAGTGCGGGCAAAAGTTTCGCAGTTACGGTGGCCGCGGGCAACGACGGCTGCAGCTTTACTATCCGCATGCCTGGGAACAACGCCGTGTCCATGCCCATGCATTTCGTGGAGGTCTTGGAGGTGGATCTGAACACGAACAGAGTGAAGTGGGGGTTTTGGCTTCCATGTGCGCCTCTGCTTATGCCGAGAACGAGGAGAACAAGCAAAACCTTCTCTGACTTGAACAGCTTGTTCGCGGAGAACGCCTTCCGGAGAGCCGCTCCGAAAGTGACAGGTTGGTACGACTTCGATGCGAGCGAGATCCTGACGTGCTGGGACGAACCTCCTGGCAAACCTGCTGTCGGCGGAGTTCCAGGAGGACCTGAAAAGGCAGAACTTCTGAAGGTGGCCAGGGAAAACTTGGCCTCCGAGGCGTTGGACAGGTGAAGGTAAGCAACACAGCCTCATTCATTCCTCGTGGCACGCACACTAGATTACAATGGCAACACGGCGTGAAACTTATTGTTTTCATACATGTAAATATACGGTTTATTTGTGTACAGTCACGTGACATAAGTGTTAGCTACCAAGCATACGTCTCCTCATTGCACGCGCTAGCATCAAATATGCGCGCCAGGGTGCAGGTTCTTAACATACGCCCGCAAACTGCGCATCTCCTATCATCTTCTTGCAGCAGATCGCTTTCCAGCTCTGTCAGGGCACCGTGCGTTGTTTCGCTGTAGCGGTTTCTATTTCGCCAGGCCCGCCACTCCAAATCTGAGTATCGGTGGTAGATCCACCCGCCCTCATACCAGTACACGAGATGCCTCACACCGAACCTTTCGCTGGATCTACGGCCGTGGACGTACATCGGCCAAAAACTCCACCAGTGATAGGTCCTGAGATTAACTGCATGTTGCCCGAAGTCCTCCCAGTCTTCTTCTGCTTGTTCCCGCGCTTGCAGCCACAAGCGGAGAATTAAAGGGTCTTCAGGAACCCATTGGGCTTGTTGTAACTGGCAGTCGCGAAACGTAAAAGTATCGAAAGGCCATATCCAATACTGCAATATTCCAATATTGGCCATACTGGTGTAGGTAGTCTAAGGTGCGGGTTGTGGTTCTATGTCACGAACGCAGGTGTGTGCAAACGACCTCCGGTTACGACTCCTCCAACATATACCCTAAAACCCTGAACCTTGGACGCCCCGATATATCCATGTGCAGCACACCTGTAGGAACACCTGCCGCGGGATATTTTGCCTCTGACGTATTTTAATGTTTCCCGCGAAATAATACAGTTAACCGGTCTTCTTAGCTGCCGAGAATCGTGCTGGAATAGCCTGTTCAGGGCAAATTTACCCGCTTAATGCCCATGTTGGGTCACATGAAGCCTGAGGGAGCATCACCCCTGGTTGGTTTCACTCCCGAACAACTTTTCCAGCACAATAGCTTTTGAAAATATCTCCTTTGCTGCTCACTTTCGCCCGATGAGAAGAATTTTAGTACGTGACCCTCCAAACACCCTAAAATGGGCCATAAATCTGCTGGATCTCTCCCATGTAAGCAAATAGTTGCATTTTTGGAAATGTCAAAATATTACATATTCTAATAGTGCAAAAATCTAACATTTCGTTCACAAACATAAGGCAAAATCATAACTTTCCACACCTAACACGATACTTCCACCTTTCCCGTTTTCTTGCCGCCCGCGTGACTCGCGTGGCTACTTTGAAGAGTCAAAAACCAGATTTTTCGAAATTCCTTCAAGGACTATTCAAATTAACCCTAATATTTGTCATTCAGAACCCCAAAAACCAATTTGGCAGACAATTTAATGCTTTCTCATTTTTTTCTCATTTACGCCCGCGTGTCTCATTTTTGCGATATGATCGTTCCATGTCGTCCATGCGTCGAGGGCGTCCAGGATGCCGGCCAATCATGACTCACGACGTCCTCCTTCTCCGACTGTTTCAATATGCAGCGAGGTGACGGAGGCGTTCGAGCGCCATACAGACGAACAACGTGAGGCGCAGAGACAGCACGCGCATTTTCATCAGGGCTCCCCGGGCACAGCGGGCGGGTGGCCCTGATGCACAACCAACGCTGTGGCCGTGGGCTGCCTGCACAGGCAGTCCACTTGAGGCCAGGTGTCCTGCGGGCGTGTATCTCGTTTGCGGGCAGTGCAGTGGTTTGGTGGTGGCTGGGACGCGGTCCCGTTCCCATGGCCGCCGTGTGGGCGATGTGGGAGGCAATGGCATGGCACTTGTCGTGGTGCCCTTTTCAAGTTTGGTGGGGGCGCTGCGTGGCCTCGTTTTTGAGCCAGCTGCCAGTATGGTGGTCGTCTGCTCGACGTTATCCCCGTCGTGCATCTTACGACATTTGGGTCTTATGGGCTCTCGCCTGCGTTTGGTACGTTGGGTTGCTTATCGTGCGCGCCACGGGCATCTATGCTGGCGTGCACCGTGTTCATGCAGAAGGTTGGATGGTGGTGCCCCTTCGGGGGGTGGTCGTTTCCTTGGCATGCTGGTCACAGTGTGCGGCCGCCCTCCTCCTCGTGGTCCTCGCCTGGCTCTGGGTTTGTACCAGCATTTACGCTGAGGACGTGGCGTCCCACGCCTCCTGTATCGTGCACGACCCGCTGGACGCAGGTCACATTCGACGTGACCGTGGATGGACTATTCCGTCCCTGCGTTGGTCCCAAGTCTTCTTGTTGGGCCGCGTGTGCCTGCCCGCTTTGCCGGCCAGGTTGGACAAGCCTCGCTTCGCGGCGCGCTGGACGCAGCTTCGGCGCAATCTCCGACTTCATCGCATCGCGCAAGCCGCCTACGTGGCGCTTGTCCTCGCAGTCGTGGTCTCCACCGCCGCTGGTGGGAGTACTCGCTTGGCGCACGGGGGGTGGAGAGTAATGGCGTGCTTCTTCGCTTCGAACTCGCCGGCAGCCGCAGTGCATTTCAACCGAATTTTGCGATTTTTCTGCTTTTGTGCGGAATCTTGTGGGTCGCTGGCAAGCTGACCGAGAGTGTGCCTACGTATGATGTCATGTCACCCACGCGCAGTGCCTGGGGTTCGTCCCCCTGCACTTCTTGGGAGGCTCAGCAATCCTCAAGGCAATGGGAGCCGGGCTGGGAAGCCAACGTCGCGGAGCAGGATGAGGTCTTGCCGTACACCGTGCTGGACGAGCTTCAACCTCTAGGTGACACGACAGTGACCAAGGACGAGGCAGCGTGGCTCGACACTGAGCTCAATGCCACGTTTGGAGGACATCCTGACTTCAAGGAGGAGCACTGGGAGGAAATGCGGAATGTTCTTCGCAGGTGCAAGACCACTTTTGCCAACAGTCCTCACGATCTGACAGGCTACAAGGGCAAAGCGGAGCACAACACGTTCTCCATTCCTTTTGTAGACGAATCCAAGGCCGCCTACCAGAGACCCAGGAAGTACAGTCCGGGCGAGCAGGAAATCATCGATATTCATTGCAAGGAACTTTTGGAGTATGGCTTCATAGAGCCTGCAGCCAAGCATTGCAGGCATGCGAGTAACGTCGTCGTGGCTGGCAAGAAGGATCATGAGACTGGCCTGTGGACCCAGACGAGATTCTGCGTGGACCTCAGGGGTGTCAACCGGCACTCCCTCAAAGACAATACGCTGCCACATCGACCAGAGGAGCTCTATCAGAAAGTGGCGAAGGCCAAGTTCAAGACCACGCTGGATGCCACCAAAGCCTTCCACCAGATTCCCATGGCCACGGAAGAGGACAGGAGCAAGACGGCGTTTTGGTGGAAGAATCAGCTGTACCAGTACACCTCGATGCCTTTTGGTGCAGCTGGAGCTACTTCTGCGTTCGTGAGAATCATGGACTACGAGTTACGTCACTTGCAGCATTGTACGGTGGCATACGTCGACGACGTAGTGGTCTACACGGATTCCACGCCTGAGCAGCATCTGAAGGACGTTGAGGACGTATTGCGCACCTTGGGGGACGCTGGCATCCGTTTGCATGCAGGCAAGAGTACCTTTGGTGCAGCCACGGTGGACTTTCTGGGCTACCGCATTGGTCACAACTCCATTGGCGCGCAAGAAGCCAAATGTAAGGCCATCCAGGAGCTTCCAAGCCCCCAGGACAAGACTGGGCTCCGCTCGATCTTGGGCATGATGAACTACTACAAGGGCCTGGTGGGTGAGCCAGGGGGGCCAAACTACTCTGAGATGGCCCGCCCTCTCAATGACCTGCTCAAGAAGGAGGTCACTGACATCAAGGGAGCCTGGGGGAAGGAGCAAGATCAAGCACTTCAAGACCTGAAGGATGCTCTCTGTTCTGGAAGGTGCCTGAGGCCTATCGATTATGACAGACCCCTTATATTGTACACCGATTGGAGCACCTATGGCATTGGCGCAGTACTGGGCCAGAAGGACGATGATGGGAAGGAGTACATCTGTATGGCAATCAGCCGATCCCTGAGTAAAACGGAGAGGCAGTACGCCAGCTTCAAGGGGGAGATGCTCGCAGTGGTATGGGCAGTGCGCACACTGAGGCAGTACTTGCATGGGGTTCACTTCACGTTGGTGACCGACCACTCACCGCTCACCACCCTGATGGAGAAGGCCGATCTCCAAGGGCAACACCTACGCTGGGCAATCAGTTTGCAGGAGTTCGACTTCACGGTGCAGTATCGCCCAGGAGCCAAGAACAGCAACGCTGACGTGCCGTCTCGCTACCCACTGCCGTCCACGACAGATGAGACTGGGGCGAGGCATGAGAGGGAGAAGGTGACTGCGTTTCACGCAGGCGTGGGGGAAGTTCACACGAAGGACTTCTGTGACCACTTGTGCTTTATGTTGGCTGGGGATGCTTCCCCAGGGGAAGAGGCCACGCCAGAGGTGCAGGTTGCCAACTACTGCAGGATGGCTGCCATGGAGCAGCTGGGCACGGGACCAGTGCATCGTTTATTCGACTTGCACTACCGCGAGGAATTGGAGTGCAATCATGGGGACATGTTTGACACTGACTTACCCAAGCTGGTGACCGACTCTGGAAGGCTAGCCAGAGCAGCTTGGAAGGCGCTGAGCCTGGTGAGGCCTACGCGAGGCACGCACGGCGAGGGAAGCCCCGCTGTGTACAGCAATGAGTACTTTGAAGGCGAGCGCATCTTAAAGCCTGAGAAGGTGGACACCAGGGTGCTGGGCAGGCAGTTCTTCTCGCAAGCTCGGGAGGAAGGTGTGGTGTGCTATGAGCCATGTGGAGGTCTCTGTGCTGGCCTGGAGATGTTGCTCCGCAGTCGGATGAAGGTGGATCGCTACCTGTATCAGGACATATCCCCGAGCAGTCGAACAGTTGCCAGGGCCAGGTGCACGGCGTTGCTAAGACGATATCCTGACCTCATTTCGCCCCGTGCAATAGAGTTTGGGGCTCTACCCCAAGATCTGCACGACACCACCAGTGCCGACTTCATACGAGCAGGAGCTCTTCAAGGACGCCAGTGGGTCATGGTATGTGGGTTCCCATGCCAGGATCTCTCTCCTGCTGGAACACTCACAGGCCTGGATGGCAGGCACAGCAAATTATTTTATGAAGTGGTTAGGCTTCTGTCCACACTCCAGCAGCTGCAGCAGCAGAGGCCTCCAGGCTATATCCTGGAGAACGTTTCCCCGTTGTCACACAGACCCGGAACCAAGATCAGGGACGAGGTGTTCCCGTACATTGCCAGCGTCATTGGCCGACCAGTGTCCTTTGATGCAGCACAAGCAGGCGCTTACGCACACCGATTGCGAGCGTATTGGAGCAACTTGTTCCAGAGCCACCAGTTTCGCTCCGTTATGAGCAAGGTGGTGAGACCAGAAGGACGAATCGTATCGTCAATCCTATGCAAGGGCTGGCATCCCAGGCCAGTGATAAGGACAGACCGCTCGCCTCACTACGTGGTGAACGTGGTGGGAGAACCATTGAGGGCACTTCCCACCATCATGGCGACGCAAGGGTCAAGAGCGTTCAGAAGAGCGAGGATGGGCACCGTGGTGCGCAACCAGGACGATGAAGACGCCGAGGAAGAATCTCGAGAAGTGAACCTCGACGAGAAGGCGCGAGCCATGGGCTACAGCGCAAGTGAGCTACGCATGGCCGATGGCCTGAACGACGTAGAATTGGCAAGCATTCTGGGCCTGGCCATGGATCGCAGGGCAATGGAACTGCTGATGGCGGTCGCAGAAGCGAGCAGGAAGGGGCTCCCTCATAGCGAGGAGTCCCCAGAGGCAGAGAATTCCCCAGGACAGCCCATCGCTGTAGACAACAACTGGGCAGACCACGCGAGGTCGGACCTTCAGCAGAGGCAAGCTTTGCTGGCGGAATGGGTTGAGAATTCGAATGCATATACTCAGCAGGTGGCGAAGACTATGACTCACCGTGACTGGGAGGAGAAGCTGCAGGTAATGTGCTCGCAAGGGCAGAAAGGTGCAGAAGGAATTGGGGCTCAGCGACAGAAGGCTGGAACCAAGAAGAAGAAGAAGAAGGAGTGGCAGCTCTACACTATGGCGCAGTATCGTCAGAGGCATGAGAACCACTTCGTGAAGGAGGGCGCAACCCCAGCAGCGCGCGTGGATGTGCCTGCTTGGAGTCCGCCTGCCAAAGATTCAGAGATGAGACTCCCCAGGTTGGCGTGCACCACCAGATTCGAGGACTTGATGGCCAGCGTGGCCGAGCAGCAGGTAGACCGTGACAAGCATCGAGATGTACACGATGATGCATGGTGCCTCAGATGGTTGAAGTCCAATGGCAGCGTGAGGTTGCCAGAAGAGGAAGTTCGTCGTGTGAGGAGACGAGCAGCACGACATCGATGGGATGAGGCTACGGACGAGATCTACATGGTCACGCTGTCGGGCAAGGAGGTGAGAATACCTAAGCCTGCTGACCGTCTCGCGTTGGTTAAGGAATACCACTCCAGAACTGGACATTGGGGCATAAGGCGTACGCAGCATCTTTTGTGGCAGCGCCATTGGTGGGCCGATTTGAAGAAGGACGTGGAGGCTGTGGTCACTCAGTGTGAGACCTGTCAGCGTGTGAAAACTCATTATGCGAGAGAGGAGGCATGTTTATCCCCCCTCGAGATCGTGTCGTTCATGTATCGCTGGTCGCTGGATTTGGCATGGCCTTCGAGGAGGCAGACCAAGACTGGCAACAACCGAGTGCTCATCATGACCGAGCACTACACCAGGTTCATAGTCTGTGTACCCATTCCCGACAAGGAGGCAAGGACTATCGCAGCGGCATTTCGCAGTCATGTCCTGGCTGTGTTTGGTGCGCCAGCAGAGTGCTTGGTGGATGGAGGTAAGGAGTTCGAGGGCGAGTTCAAGCAGCTGTGCAGAGACTGCCTGATCGACCGACGAGTCACCTCGCCAGACTCACCAGAAGGCAATGGGCTGACCGAGCGAGTGGTGTGCACTATGAAGTTTTGCTTCAAGAAGCTTGCCTTGGAGAAGGGTCTCGATTATGAGTGGGATGAGCAGCTCTGGCCACTAGTATAATGCAGCACGCCAGGAGTCCACGGGGGTGGCGCCGTTCACCATGTTGTTTGCCCAAGAGGCAGTAGTGCCGCCCGATTTGAAGCAGGCACCCAGCATAGATTTCGGTGCTGAGGTCGAAGATGAGAAGGATGCCAGAGTCAAGGACCTCCTCCGGAGAGCACAGGTGGTGAGGCGACTGATGGTACACGCTGGTTGCAGCCTGGAGGTCGCACAACATCGTGATACATTACATTATGAAGGGAGAAGGGGTGGGGGTTATGAGCCTAGGCCACACCAGTTTAAGGTGGGCGATTTCGTCTACATCAGGCAGAAGCCTCGCAGCGGCATGGAAGTCGCGACCAAATCCGCCATTCTGAAGCTGGCCAAGATACAGCGAGATGGTGTGGTGGTGCTTGAGGACGCCACCAAGTTAAGAGAGAAGAGCACCGTGCAGAGCATCGCGCCATGTCACCTACAGGTGAAGGACCAGTATGACTGCAGTGCAGCCGTTCCCAGCAAGCACCTAGCATGTGAAGTGTGCAGGAAGACTGATGGGGAAGCAGAGATGTTGTTGTGCGACGCATGCAACAGGGGGTACCACTTGTGGTGTCTGACCCCAGCACTGGATGGAGTACCAGAAGGCGAGTGGCTATGTCCCAGGTGCTCAGGCACGGGGATGCAAGCTGCCAACGCTGAGGTGCAGACCCAGGAAGACGAGAGCTCTGGTGTCCTGGAGGACAGACTGGGCATGAAGGAGCAGCAATTGAACGAGAAGCTGTCTGCAGAAATGCGCCTGCTGCCAGCAGACGTGGGTCCCCGTCGTGTGGTGAAGGGAGACAAATTTCAGCCATGGCATGCCATCTCATCAAGGGAGATGTTATTGAAAGAGAAGGACATGTTCTTGGGCATGCCAGATCAGATTGATTGGGGAAGACAGGACAAGCTCTCTGAGGCCGTGCAGATCTTCATGCCAGGGCACTGGAATGAGGTAAGGCTGGCATTTTACCGGGTAAAGGATTTTCGGCCTTGGTAATACCGGTAAAATTACCGGTAATACTTTACTGGGTAATACCGTGGTAATACCGACGTGCGAGGGACTCTCAAAACCTTGCCCACGAGGCCATTCTCTCTACACACACTTTTGCACACTGCCCCCACGAGGCCATTCTCTCTACACACACTTTTGCGCACTGCCCCCACGAGGACATTATCTATACACACACTTTTGCGCACTGCCCCAAATGTCCGATTCCGACATTTTTAAATGGGTATGGCACCGCCACGCAGGCCCGTCAACGAAAATGTTGAGTAAAGTTTCGATGAGACGAATTCACGGAACCACTACCCATGGATGGCGGCTGGTGACCTGGTATGGTAGTCACGGATTCATGGTAACACAGGGGTAAAATGGGGTAAAATCGTGATTCCAGGTGGTAATACCAATGGTAATACCAAAATGGTATTACCAATGGTAAAGGATTTTGGGAATTTGGCACTTTACCACACTAGAGCATGGTAAAGGATTATGGGCCTTGGTATTACCGGTAAAATTACCGGGTAATACCGGTAAAGGTATTACCAGTGGTAAAACCAGTGCCAGCCTTAGAATGAGGGGCATCGCACGGTGCTGAGCAAGAAATATCGGGAACAGAAGGCCATGGCAAGGCAGCTGAGGGATGCACCTCTTGTGCCTGCGTTGGCTGAAGAAGAAGTTGAAAGACGAGGAGAATTGAGACACATGACTAAGGCTCAGGTGAGAGAAGCTAGCGCACTGCAGTGGGGGCTTGAACTGGTCATCACAGTGCCCTCCGAGGTGAGGCGTTTGGCGACAGAGGTGGACTGGAAGTCCGTCGATGGCGTGTGGGACCCATGGGCAGGCACTGGGGTCATCAGTGAGGTAATGGTGGAGCAATGGCCGCAGTTGAGATTTATGAATAATGACTGGAACTCTCAGTTGGGTTGGTCTGAGGCGCATGACGCACTTCAGCCAGGTAACTATCGCATATGGAAGGAGAAGTATGGTGTATGTGACGCAGTGGTGACTTCACCTTGGTTTGCAGCGCTGGATATCGCGTTTCCATTGGCAGTAATGGCCAGTCGTGTGGTGGCATGTGTCCACGTTCCATCTTACTACTTGACAGACATGACCGAGAGCAGGGCTGCGTACTTCAGACGATTGAGTCAGACAGGACGCTTGCATGTGATTGGGCATCTGGAACATGGACCTATTGGCCGCAGGTGTATGTGGGTCTTGGTGTTCAAGAATCCGCTGGTCAGAGCCAGGATGTTACAGGGTGGAGAAGGTGAAGGCATTGGTATGTTCACTTTCAGTTTGGGTAAGTTCATGGCAGATGGTGATACGACCCAGTATGCTGAACAAGCCCATATTTGAGTCTGTGCTACTGCACGCAGCAGCTACAGATGGGGGATGTTGGAAATCTGGGCTTGCATGTAAGAGCTTAGCGTTCGATCTCAGAATATCAGAATTTTAAAAATTTTGTAGCTCTACGATCTTGTGCTGTGTTGAGAATTGCTTGAACAGTTACCGGCACCAGTGAATGTTAATGACGAACTTATGACCAGCCGCGAGTGTTAAGCTTGCTTGATTCCGAGAATGTTCGTACCATCATATACACGCGTTTGCGACAGCTGTAACAAACGCCGGCTTCTCATGGTACCGCGCCGGGTTTGTTCAGCTGGTGACACGCATGACAGTGGTGACAGCATGACAGGCTTTGCGAAGATGACCATCTGAGAGATGCAGACTTGCCAGAAAAGATATGGTCACTATCGAATGACCAGGGAATGATAAGATGAAGATGGCAGTGACTCCTTTGCCGCTGACGTGTCAATCAGAATGTGGTAAACGGTAACATTGTTAGAGCTGGCATGGAATAATGACTTTCCATTGGCCAGATGAAGATTTAAGGGCTAGAACCCGTTACAGTTTTGGGAAATGTGACGGAGCATTGAGATATAAGTAAGCTCTGACCGGAGGTCAGGCTAGTGGACTCATTATTGTTTTGCTTCGCAAGTACTAGGTGGCTGTTCGCGTGCCAGTGCTAGAGTGCTAAGACAGTTCTGCTCACAGCTTTTGTACACAATAATTCGTATTTTGTGGTTATAATATCAATTTTGACGGATATATTTTACTGCTGTTTTTATACTTTTTCATGTTGGAAATCTGGGCTTGCATGTAAGAGCTTAGCGTTCGATCTCAGAATATCAGAATTTTAAAAATTTTGTAGCTCTACGATCTTGTGCTGTGTTGAGAATTGCTTGAACAGTTACCGGCACCAGTGAATGTTAATGACGAACTTATGACCAGCCGCGAGTGTTAAGCTTGCTTGATTCCGAGAATGTTCGTACCATCATATACACGCGTTTGCGACACATTCTTGGGGAAACGCTTAAGCAGACCCTATATCCAATATCTCGCCAACAAAGCCAATTATTTACGGCTATTTCTACACAAGGGACGCAAGATAAGTTATCTCTAACATTTCTACTTGTTTAGATATGATACACGAGGGACCTGGCTACTCTCAGCAATCGACGATGCAAACTTTTTACACGCCTTGGACATCAGCAGATGTGTCTGCTACTCAGGTCTACCACGGTCTAATACCTCCTTCACACGAAGAGTTGGCGCTACAAAAAATATATCACGCATGCAAGTGACTATGTGTGTAAGCAGCTATGGTCTTAACAAAACCATATATTATGCAGCTGTCCATGTAACCGATGGCAACCGTCAGAACGCGGCACGGTAGCATCCGTTCCGGCAACCCCCTCCCACACACACAGAAGCTGTTGGGATTTCAACCCAAGCTGAGTTGGGTGAGCCCCTCAGTCTACAGCGCCATAAACAACACCTGCACATATGCATCTATCTCCAAACGCAGCGTTCCCTGACTGCGTGCTGCATCCTGCAACACGCAGTCAGGGTTCTAACCAGACAATCTATTATATGTGCGACATAAAAGATGACGTACGCCGTGCCATTTTGGAGTTGAAGAAATTCCATTAAAAAAAGATCGCGGCAAGATCCTGTTAGCGGCTGCGTAGGCGAGTACGGCCGCATTAGCTATTTTTTCACGATCTTGAAGTGATCACAGCGAGCACGGAATCTTGCACAGTGAGCACGGAATCTTGCACATTTTAAAAAGTTGGTTAAGTAGTAGTAAGACGTTTAAATCATGGGTGAATTGTGAGATAGCCCGATGGCAACAATTCCTGGCTTAATTTGATATCTGAGTTGGCCCGGTGGCATAATTTTGTATTCCTGTTTGGCCCGGTGGCAAATATTTTTATTCTAAAATAGCCCGGTGGCTTAAATTTAATTTCAAGATGGCCCGGTGGCAATGTTCATAATTCTTATATAGCCCGGTGCCTTGTTTTCGTAGCCCGGTGGCCTGTTGCCATATCGTATGCTAGCCCGGTGGCAACAATTTAATTCCTAAATAGCGCGGTGGCTTCAATTTAATTCCTAAATATCCCGTTGGCTTCAATTTAATTCCTAAATAGCCCGGTGGCTTCCATTTAATTCCTAAATAGCCGAGGTCGAGCACCAAGTTGCGCGTCAGCTTCATTCGAGGTCATCATGAAGATGGAGATATTCTTTATTGAGATCGGAGAGCAGCAAGAGTCTAGCGTGAAGTGGGTGACTGGACAGTTCAAATCCGGTCGGCGTTGTTAAAGCACACCTTCACTCAGCGCAGCCAAAATCTGGGTACGCCACCTCTGCAAGATCGAGCTAAATGCCATGCAATGGCGGGCGATCGTATGGCGCCCGGGCTAAATAGGATTAATACATCCACGACTCAGATATGATGAGAGTAATAACGGCCAATTTTCAACTATTGCATATCGCGCGGTTTTTGGGTGGGACCACGGCTATCATATTACATTAGGTCTTGGAAACTACAAAGTAACATGCAGAAGCCCAATATGACCTGAGAACTTACATTTTCGTCACATCAAAAATCACGAAAAAAATGGAAATATCATGAAAAACGGCATTTTTTCGTTGTTTTGGGGCCCCAGTGATCCAACGGATGGCGGAAGATGTGATTGCAAATGCGAAGGGACTTGTTTTTTACATGTATTTTCGACTGGAACTCGTGGGTACCATGAAAAATGCCCCGAGACGCCCATTATCAGCTCACCACTATAAGCACCATATCTGAGTCGTGGATGTATACTACTAACGTCACGGGCCGAATCAAAATTACATTATTGCCACCGGGATATCTTACAATTTGAAAATTATATCTTACAAAGTGAAACGGGCCATCTTGGAATTTTTTAATAAGGTCATCTCAGACTATCTCAGACAGATCAAACATGCCGACGGGCTGCGGTTTAAAGCCACCGGGCCATCTCAAAATTAAATTTAAGCTACCGGGTTATTTTAGAATAAAAGTATTTGCCACTGGGCCAAATAGGAATAAACATTTATGCCAACGGGCCAACTCAGATATTAAATAAAGCCACCGGGCCAAATAGGAATAAAAATTGTTGCCACCGGGCTATCTCACAATTCACCCTTAAATCAATCACTGCAACCTCTTCTTTGCTGCCAATGTTTGTTGTGTGCTCAAAATTTTAAAAATGTGTTTTAGCTGCCAGTGAACATATGCTAATGAGGGGTCTAAAAACTTATATGAAGTCAAAGAAGATAAGTTGAGGGCAGATGTAGGCGATATTTCCATCACTTTTAAGTGATAACATTCAAGTGGTTGCACTGGCTTGAGGTATATGTAACTAAGATACTATTTAGAATGCATTCAATTGTCCGAACCGATGACCGTTGGATTACTCATTAAGCGATCAATAGGCATATTTCACTGCCTATACTTATTAACGTTGTATGGAGGTGTGGCAGTAGCGTGTATCCTGATTTTGCCGAGGAATTTCCATATTGGTTGGGCAAACATACCTATGCACAAAATGCTACCAGGCAAACCACAGGCAAAAGCATGACAGTCCCGGACTTGATTGCACACATTATCCTCTGTGAATAGTGCCAAGTAACTGTATGGTGTTTCACACTCGTAGATCTCAGCTCAGGAAATTGCCATAAAAGCCAAAATACACAAATAAACCATGTACAAAGAGAAGGGGATATTTAATCAGCAGGAAAAAAATAGACTTCTTGCAGAATTACGATGTTTTCGAGGACTACTAAACGTTAAATTTACTCATCGTCTTCGTCTTCCTCAGCGCTGGCCTTGAGGGCCATAAGCTTAGCTTTGAGGTTGGCCTTCTTCTCCTCGTAAGTCATCTTAACCAACTTCCACCTGAGTATCGAAAAGTAATTTCACTTAGTTGCTTGCCTCGTAAAAGTAAAAAAAAAGTTCACTGCTGGATATTTTCAGGAGGCAACTTTACCGCTTCTTCTCGGCAGGTTGTTCACGCTCCTTCTTGGTGTGTTCGGGATCCTCACGGATCGCCTCATGTACGGAGGGGTACAGGTCCTCAAGATCATCGGGGCCGACACCTTCCTCAATGTACTGATACAAAAGGCACAGTTCATGCCCTTCAAGACATATTCAGCAAACAGTGTTCTCATAACAGGTGCACCATACAAGAAGTATACAAGAAATATGCACTATAATTCACCTTCGCGAAGTGCTCAGCATACTTCTCGGGCTCCTCATCGCGCATGTTCTCCATGTAGTCCTGGACGTGACCGCCCTGAAAAAAAAAAGCAAAGCAAACTTGACTTACTTTTCCGTTCCTAGGCTGTAGTTGCCTCGACTCCTTAGACGCAAGCTGCTGTAGGAGAGTGACAATGAGTACTTCTACTTGGTGCGATCGGGGTTCAGGGTGGAGGAAGCATCTCGCTACCATGATGTAACGTTGGAAAGTCTCGGAATCAAGCTCTTTGGAAGCAGTGTCGTAGCCGGCATAACGCTTCTCGTTGTGAGGAATGTCCAAACCGCCATCGCAGGCGCCCTGCACCAGTTAAAAGCACACCTGACCTGAGAAGTTCCACTTAAAAAGTGCTCGCCCAGAAAAAATGGAGGAGGACCCGTAAAAAGGTACATCATTTAACGCAAATAAATCTTTTCGCTGGTCGCCTACTCCTCTACTATCCAGATAATACCAATAAAGTCACACGTTAAGAATACAGCCAAAAATACCTTCATGGCGGCAAAGACCTTGGAGCCGGTGGAAGTGGTCTTGATACCAACGTCAAGGTAGGCACGGAAAGGACGGGCACCCTCATCGTTAGGCTCGACGTTGAAGTCTTCGCCATCAACCTGGAATATGTTCCACACATATGAGAAAAACCACTCTCCTTTTCAAATACCTCGTAACGAAAAGGCAAGTCCTCAGGTCAACATCCTACCTGGAGCATTCAACTCATAAAAAAACTGTCAACACGGGATCACATACCTCGGTCTGACCCTCATAGTCCTCGTCCAACTCGAACTTCTTCAGGGTACGACGAGCCAGGAGCAGACCGACGCAGTACGCTGCATAAAATAACGGAGCCTCGTGGTTAAGAGTCCCCTCAACACTGTGATCGAAAGTACAACATATCTACCAGGTTTCGTGCTGTCATATTTGAGAAGGTGTACATTCGTATCGTGGGAAAAGCACGTAAAGCGGAGTTTCACCTGCAGCGTAGTTGGTAAGGCCAACCTTGAGGCCGAAGTTTTCCAACTCATGAGCATAAGCTGCGGAGACCACTTTGTCACCGGAGATGGTAGCGTAAATGATCTGGCAGCAGATGTCCTTGTTGGTCTGTGTTGCGGTTAAGGATCATACAGCAATATTATCGCAGGTGGGCGTGTTGTTCGATTAGACAAACAACGTTCCCGGTCCTCTCTCAATGAAAGCGTGAAGTTTAAGCTACACAAGCACGCGTCTGACAGAACTGAACGAAATATGCTGGTATGCAGCAACACAATCTAAGCACACAATCAAAAACATAATCATTCAAAGGCAAGGATACGAAGCGAACGGCCAAACGGTACTTCGGGGAGTTGTACTTGTTCTTGTCCTGCGCCACCAGGCGGGTGCGTGCCCTGCAGGTGTATAATGGGGTCAAGTCAAGTGCTGGTCGCTGAACTCACAGGTTTGATATTGTGGGCAAAGTTGAGGGTTTTGCCATAAAAGAAAAAAGCAGTTATATGAAAACAGGAACGTGTTGTTGCAGGTTAGGAGCTGCCGCGACAGGATCAGCGCACCGGTAGTCGGTCTTTCCAGCTGCGAGTCAAAGGATCAAGTACTTTCAGAAAATTGAACGAAAAAACCCCGAGGCAAGTTATAACAGTGCAAGAAAACACATTGCTGCGCAACGAAGAGCCGGCTCAACACTTACCGCGGCGGCGCCTGAATTTGACCTGGAACCGCTTGAAATAAGCCTGCAGTAAAAAAAGACATGAGCATCCATTCAGCTCATTTCAACCGCGAAGAGATAATATATCGTCCAAATGCAACACATATTATCGGAAGGGACACTTACTGTGCCCTTCACTTCCTTGAAATAACCCATTTTTCCTGGCGGCGGCAAAACCCTAACCGGCAGTACTTAAATGAAAAGAGGACTATGGAGACGCCGTCCGCAACTAAGTAGAGCGAGAGTAGAGGCATCAGGCACACGCCAGCGCCAGGACAGAGAACCGAGTAGCTGCGCCTGCGGCAGCCGTGTCACGCGTAGCATGCCGTGACACAGTGACACGAGTAGCCATACAGTAGCCATAGCCATAGCCATAGCCATGAGCCCGATATCGGATATGATTCATATGACAGGTCTGATGGCATGGCATATGGCATGGCATGGCATGGCATGGCATGGCCGCAATGGCATGGCATATCATGTCATGTCATGTCATGTCATGTCATGTCATGTCATGTCATGTCATGTCATGTCATGTCATGTCATGTCATGTCATGTCATGTCATGTCATGTCGTGTCGTGTCGTGTCATGTCATGTCATGTCATGTCATGTCATACGGCACGGCGTATTAAGAGTGTAATGAAAAGCGCGACGGATTCCTTTTCGATTCCTCAGATGCGAATTATATTTTTCATTGTTTACAAATTCCGAACAGCCGTCGGATTAAATCGGAAGGACATCTAAACCGTTATCGAAATCGCACCGGTATCTTTCTGGAATCTGTCCGCTTCCGTTCGCGCTTCTTAAGCGCTTTACACTGTGAAAACCTAGTGCAGCAGGGTAGATTAATGAAGAGATTGATCGTAACTCGTCGCGATATATTAGAAGCGAATAATGTTTCATATTATAAGCTATTATGAACGCTAGGAAGCATCCCCGCACAGATTCGGTGACTGGAAGCAGATCCCGGATTCGTCCCCGCTTCGTGTGGCGGAAGCGGGAACCGGCATCCGCAAAACGGCATTCCCTTCGGTATCCGGCCGAAGGGAACGCTAAGAAATAGTAACAACGACTGAAACATATTTTCAACGCTGTATGTGTGCATTTGTGTTTCATTTGGTCATTTGGTTCACACTTCGAGCCCCGCGGCACATCCGGGATGGCGCGTGTAAGTTACTACGAAATACGCAAACCAACGCAGCAAGTACATCCATATGGGCTGTTGAACAAACGTTACTTGAGGCGTTGCGAGAAACCGATGGGAACAGCTGCATTCGTACATCTCTAGAGATGATGTAAAGAAGTAGCATGCCAAATCTTTGCGAGAAATTGGATTCACGCAAATCCCCAAAGTACGATTGTGAGGACCTAAGCCCTCGACTACCTCAAACCTTCAGAATGCCCTTGTCATTGTCATTGTCACTGTCACTGTCATTGTCATCGTCATTATCATTGTCATCGTCATTGTCATTATCATTAATAATAATAATAATAAAACATTTACGCTAGCAAAGGGGACAAAGTCCTGAGAGTGCGGTATCCCTGCAAAGCAGGCTAGTGAAAACACCAGGGGCTACTCCCTCTGCTATAGCGCGCCCACAAAAGGGCTCAGCCCGCTTTTCAGCAGGGTGACATCTAGAGGAAAACCTAAGTGCTAGGCAATAAAAAAACTCTAGAAGATGGAGAAGCAGCCATGGCCGGGTGAGTGGAGGGGAGGCTGAATCTGAGCGGCGGGGAGGGAAGTCGAAGAATTAAGGGGGTTTTTGGAGACGTTGAGGAAGGTGGCGGGGTGGGCGGGGAGAGGGGGTGGCGTGGGAGGGAGGGGGACGGCCCCTCCCCTTGGGGTCGGGGAGCCGGAGTTTTACACTCCCGACTCCCAACCCATCTTAGATTGCAAGACTTTTGAAAATTATTGCAAGGGAGTTTGAAGAAAATCGTTTGACTGTTGCACGGCTTCTGTTTCTGTCATGGTTTCATTGCTCGAGATGTCAACTGTATGTGGGTCAGTGTTTAAGGTGGTGGTGGTGTTTAACAAAAACACGTCTCGCCTGTTTTTGGTGTGTTGCCTACAAATTCTTGAAAGTTTTTTGAGGAGTGGTTTAATCTTACCACGAGGAACACCTATCGTGTTGAGGACAGTACCAAAAAGAGGAGGGAGGTATCCCATGAGTGTAAGAACTTTGGGCCATTTCACGGTGCTTATGAAGGGCTTGGAATTTGCATTGGTGATTGTCGTGTCGTGGTGACCACCATAATAGGGCTCAATATCACTCTGATGATAAGGAAGGTCTTGAGTGGGCCATGGACAAAGCGAAGAGGGAAGTACCTTGTCGCTTTCGTTCAGAACTTCATTCCAAATATCAGGGCTGACTCCTGTGTATTCTAGCCTCTTCTTCGTGACTCTGGACTTGGGAAGGACGTTAAGGAACCATCTCGCAATCTTTTTCTGTGTAGGCCTCCAGCCAAAGGCTGGTTGGGTATCACTGGGTGCACTGTCTATAGCTATGATAACAACATCCGAAAAGTCATCCTTATAGCATCCACCACCTGGAAGAACGTAGGGGTCATCACCCGTCCAATAGCCATGTGGGATAAATGGGATAGTGTTATGCGGGAATCTGAAAACAAGTTTGAAGCCTTTATCGAACCATCTTTTTTGGTTTTTGGGAGAGAGCGGAAGGATCCACGTTCCTGAAAATCCAGGGACAGTGTTGGCCGCTTTATGTCCCATTTCCAAGGTAGTCATAACCGCCGAAGATTTGCCCTTATCTTTCCCATCGAAGGGGGGATTTCCATAAACGATTCTGCCAATGCCTGTTATCGGGTCCACGTAGGCATCCCACGCGAGACCATCAAAGCCAATTTTCCCATGATGCATGGCAGAAGGGCCTGCGGGCTTTTTTCATTCTTGTGGTGGGTATGCATCTTCTCGAGTGAATTCTAGGGTGAGCATTTAGTGGGTTGGAGAAAAGTTCACAACCGCTTTTGTCCAGGTTTCTGTCATCCACCAAAATATCTAAGAGGCTTCTTCTGATTGCGTAGCAGTTTTTAGGGTCTCCCGATTCGAACTTACATGCATTGAGTGCTTCATGAATATCGTGTGCCCTATTCGAGTATTCCGCAAGTGAGCATGGGACTGCTTTGTTGGAAAGGCCAGGCCAAAAGTTTCCAAAACTCTTTCTTTTGGACATATTGGAGTTCGGGATATTTAATTGTTCCCGTGACATGGTCCACTTCGGGTTTAGCGGTCACAGCGACGGTATTCTTTTTTTAACTTGATGGTCGATACATGCTAGCTTCCGGGAGAGCGTGTAAGTATAATTCCTCATTCATTTCCCGTCTTGGGTCAGCAAGTGGAAAAAGTTTTGATGGCTGTGTTTTGATGTATGTGGTACCTTTTCCAGGGTTTAGTAGTTTGGGCTTTTCTGAGATTTCTTCAGCAATGATTTTCCTTAGTTCGCCATCTTGGGTTGTTCATCTAAGACTACAGTAATCACTCACCTTTAAGAAAACCCGGCGATAAGAAACCAGCCAGCTTTTTTGGGGGGGGGGTACCGAAGTTGTCGAGAAAAGCTGGCTGGTTTTTTTGAGTTATGGAATCCTCGAAAATAAGAAATTTGGGTGCTGGCTGAAGAGAATTTTAGGCGATTTTCCAATTTCTTATATTAAGAAAACTTGGCTGGGACATTTTCAACTGATATCCATTTAACCCCCACGACTCTCTTGTTTCAAAAGTTATCATGCGATACAACATTTTTAATGTGCTTAGCAAGATGCACTGATGTGCTTAGCAAGATGCACTTCGGAAATATCCACATAGTCCACAGTCTGCGTCTAGCACAGCTTTCCGATGATCAAGAAGGGCCTGGGTAGAAGAAATATTTTCAGCCTCAACCATACCACGTGAGCAAGCCCTGCGATGCTGGACGAGCGCAGGCATGTGGTCGAAACCCTTGCGGCATGTGCCACAAGAATATCGTGACTTGGAGAGAAGGGGAGGCGTATCAATGGCCTCGACAGTCACGCCCTGTTTTGTTTTAACAAACCTAGAAAAACCGTGATCGAAAAGGCGAGACGCCTTTCGCTTAGGCGCGGCTGCTACATTCTTGGCTGTTACATTCTTGGCTGCTACATTCTCGGCTGCTACTGATACGAGCCGAGTAGCTTTCACAGACGGCAATACCGTTGCTCTCTCGCAAGAAGTTTTGTCGGAAACATCACGCAATTGTAGAACCTCCTCGATCTCGGGTGATGTTTCGGATGGCTTAAGAGGTTGAGCTGCGGGCTCTGGGAGGGCATTCTTGCTGCGACTGATGGACTTAACCGAACTCAGTATGATCTCTTTCAGTTCTAAGTAGTCTGAATCAGAAATAATTTTGTCGTCTAGATCTTGCTTCAACTCCCTGAGCTGCGCACGGCTCTCTGGGTTCATATTGACAGATTTTTAAGAAACTGGCTGAGCTGGGGTGAGTGAACCGTCTACGGCTAAGAAATAAGCTGGCTGGATCAAGAAATCGTGATTGCTAATTCTTCGCGATTCCATAGGACGCTGGCGCGGGGGTACGCGGATTGGTGAGAAAGGTGGTGACCCCAATTCTCGGTTTTCTTAAAGGTGAGTGATTACTGTATGCAAACTATTATTATGTTCAGAGCATTCAAGTTGGATGTGTTCGAAGGTGCATTTTGTATTCTGTTGGCAGTAGGGGCAGTTTTCAGTTTCGATTTCCCCCAGTTTAAATAAACGTGCTGAAGAGGCTTGGAGACCCAGGAGTTCTCTGCTTCTAGAAGCAGTGAAAGCTTTAGGTGTTATTTTGGAAATATCTTTGGTGGGGGTGGTGTTATTCTCGTTGAGCATCCTCAAGTACTTTCCTTGAGACTGTAGAGTTCTCCAATTATGATAGTGTGAGAGACGTTGCATTCTTCTAATGTGACTGCGGATATCACCTAAAATAGGGACCTCAAAAAAGAATAACGAGAAGGGCAGTTCCTCGGCAGGGTCGTAGCGGGAGATGTCTAAACAGCCCCCTCTGAATGAGGCTCTTTTGGCACTACGGTCCACTCTGTCATGGACTTTGTCATTATTGTGACCCCTGATCCATTTAAGGATGATTTTACTGTGGTCTCCTTCACTGTAGAAGCCAAGTTCTTCTAACAGTAGGCTAACAACCTGCACATCTCTGCGATTAGCTTCACGTAATTTGTCCCGGGCACTCATGGATCTGCCATCCTTTGTTACGGCAGATATCGCGGCCATAGAGTCAATAGCATGTACCATTGGAGTCATGGATTTGAGGAGTTTCTCTTTTTGTTCCGCGAGTAAGAATCGCAGTCCCGCAATTTCAGCAGATGTGCTACTCGGGTTTTGGATATCTTCCTCGATAAGAAGCCCCGGTGCGGCGAAAGTTCTTGAGGGGGGGATATTCATCTTCCGAACAAGTGGCATTCCGTTGTCAAAGTTTTTTATGGCATATGCTGCACCACTGCATGCTGATTTTTTACCAGCAAATAGGGAACCATCGCTTGCCATATCATAATCCTCCATTTGTTTGCTCTTTTCGGCGAAAGGGGTAGATTCTTCTTCTGAGTCGCTAGGGCAGCTGTATTCACTTTCTTCTTCCGCAGTTTTGTTTTTCATTCTGGCAATAATGGTCTCATACTGTCTGTCTGAGATGTAATCATAGTGTGAGTTAATATCATTGACTTTAGCAAGAACAGAAGAAGGCGGGTTCATATAGTCATTATATTCGAAAATGGAACCTGCTGGAATTAGGATGCAACCGTCATTGGTGATGCTATATTCAAAGTCGTATCGAAGACTGTTGGTTCCTTCGATTCTGACAAAGACATTAGGGTTTATGGCATTGTTATTGTATTCTATATATTGTATTGACATGGCCTCTAAGTCAATATTGGTAATGTGAATAAGAGAGATGGAATCTCGGTCACCATTTCCTTTCCAATGAAACTCACCCGTGTCCGGGGGTACTATGTTGTCTCTATATTGTGCTGAATATATCAGCTTGACGGTATATTCATACGAGTGTGGTAATCAGAATAGATAAGATAAACGGAATACCGAGTCTTCCCGTTATATGTTCGGGGTCTAGGGTTCCGGGACCGGTGACAGTCATACACCCTAACTATAGGAATGACAGTCGGGGCGTCACTTCCAGCACACCACCTAGGGTGGTGACTGGCAAACTAGGTGGTCACGGAACTAAAACAAACACCTACTCAGCTTCGGTGGAAATAAGCATCCTACAGGGGAACCTGTCCTTTCTGGCAGGGTAACCCCCGAAACTAGCAGTTAGCGAGGCATAGTGCAGAATACGGATACAGTTAAAGCCCTAAACTAAGCCCATCTTGGGGCAACCCGAACCAACAGCACAACAGTCTGTAGGCAGGCTAAATGGCTAATCTCAATTGCAACTCTAGCCACTTTGAAAGCGCCCGGGAGAGCCGGTGCCACTGTCACAGCGCCCAGGAGAGCTGGTACCACTGCCTGTGAAATCATTCGTAGAGCAAATTGAGAGGATCGGAGATGTGTCGATGTCGCCGCAGGCAGTTGCACCGGGTGCAATCGGCCCGTCCCGGTGTTGAACTGAAGAAGAAAGTGCATCCCCGGTCTCACCGCCCCATGCGGGTGGTTCGTAGTCTGGCGATGGCGGAGCACCACCCGGTGAGGGCGGCGCAGCAATAATTGGGGCTGCCTCAGGTGGTTGCGGGGGGCCCGGGAGCCATGTCCACCCGTACCCGTACGTAGTACGGTACCAGGTGCCGTACCAGCCTGCCGGCTGGTAGTAGAGATTTGGCGGAACGGCTGTGGGCGTCAGCACACCAGCACCACCGACCTCGTCGCCGGCGCGCCTTGTCGTTGAGGATGCTGGCGCGGAGCAATCACGCAAAGGCGCGGCAGTTGCACAAACGACAAACAACAGGCAGACTGCGAGGGACGTAAGGGCAGAGAACCCGAAACCCATCGGCGGTCTGCCGCATCCCAAGGGCTGTCTCGGTGGTGGAACACACTCGCCTCCATCCTCGGAGTCGTCCGTCGCTACGGAGACGGAGTCCACGGGCGCGACGGGGCCCATGTGGTGCATTGCAAGCGTCGGTTCCGTTCCCGCGATGTCCAAGTTGAACGCGAACTTGTTCATGAAGGTCGCGTGCGGCTCGTGTGCGTGTAGCGCGTTGATGGGGTACATCCCCTCGTCGGACACCACCGACTGCGGAGCGGAGGGCGGTGCCGGCGGTGGTGGCGCGTCCAGAGTGCCGGCACGGACTTCCTCGTGAATCTTGAAGTTGTGGATGTTCGTAGCACCACCAACCGCGCAAACCCCGAGATGGGTGTCAGCGGGCTGGCGGTACCCCAGGTACTCGTCGATGGTGTCGGGCACCCGCTCCTCGGCGACAACGAAGGAGAACGCGGAGGCGGTGTCGTAGAGATCAGGTTTGCCGTCTGCAATGTAGCAGACGGCGTCGAAACGGACGGCGTCGTCTTCGTCCACGGCGTTCTGGAACATCACGGCGAGCATGTCGTTCTCGCTGTCCGCAATGCTGAAACCGTGTGCCCCAACATGTCCGCGTGGCCCGCCGTTCGGGCAGTCGCGATGCCAATGCTTCTCCGCCGTGGCGGAGCATGTAGGGTGCCGGCACAACGCGGGACGAACGTACCGGTGGGCTTGTGGAAAGCCACCTTACCCGAAGACTTCCCACGGAAGTTCTGCGGGAAGTTGCCGTGCTCAGGGAGGGGCTTCGCTGCGAAGCGGACGCCGTCACCGTGTCCACCGCGTCCAATGGCGTTCTTCTTGTCGTTGCGGGGCGTGTAGCCCTTCGTGTCGTCGAGACGGTTGTGGAGCGCCTTGATCTCCTTCTTCATGTCGTAGAGCTGGTCGCGGAGCTCGCTGAAGACGGTCTTGTAGTCCTCGTCGTCGCTCTGCCCAGCCAGGGTGAGGGCAGAGAACGTGCGCGTAGCAGGCGGGACGTGCGAATCCGTCCCGTGTTGCGCGTGGCACTCACGGGTCCATTGCTGAATGGTGGCAAGGGACTCCGCCGCACGTTGGTCGTGTAGTAACAGGCGGTTGACCACCGGGGCGTAGAAGACCGTGTCGAGGGACTTGATGAAAAGGGACTTGACCTCCATGTCGTCGAGAGTGCTCTTCCGTCGAGCGGACCGGAGAGCGGCGTTGAAGGCGGCGATTGCCCGCGACGGGTCGAACTGGTTGATCTTGATGGCCAGAAGGTCCGCGGTGCCCTGGAAGGGCCCGCCGGAATCCAGGAGCATCCTGGCGATCTCCAGCAACACCCGCTTCCCATCAAACGGGTGTGCCTCCGCTGAAGACTCCATCCAGTCTGCTGCGGGCGACACCGGAGCGACGATGAATTCCAGTGTCGAAAACAGCAGCTTGTTCGCCTCGGCGCGAACGGGCAACGTGGCATCCTCCAGGTCGAACAGAGAAGAAAACGCGGACTCCTCAGTGACGAAAATGTCCCGTAACGCCAGTACCAGACGGGCGAACACGGAGCTGACGTTCGACTCCGTACCGTCAAAACGGCCATGTTTGTCGTCGTACACCTTCTTGATGACGAGCTTAGCGGCAAGCTCGTCGAAGGATTCTTTTGCTAGACGTTTGACAGCATCGAGGAACAGTGCCCCTGCTGACTGGGCAGCTGGGGTAGCCGAAACCGTAGGAGTGGCTGGAGTGGTCGCATGTCGAGCTGCGGCATCGTCGAAAATTGTAACTAGTGAGCGGCGTGCTGCCGCGGTGTGAGATCTCGTAGAAGTACCCATAGTGAAATGACTGCAGAGATAGGGTGAGGTGGAAAATGCGAGGCGAGACCAACGGCGTGGGCGACGGCTAGCGAGTTGCGGCGGGTCGTCGAGGATAATTAGGGAAACAGCAAATTGTGCGCGGTCGTGTGGGACGAAAGGACGTGATCAATGTCGTACGGTGTTCCGGAGACCAGAAACAACAAAATCCAGCCCAACGATACTTCACGGAAAATAAACTGCCGTCAGCGCTACCCAATCATGTCCAATCAACCGCGCGTCCGTAACTGAGCCATACCGCCCGTACCGAAAGTCCCTCTAACGCGGGTCCCTCACCCCATCTCAAGCGTCGGTGTTTAGCCAATCATGGCCAAAGTCGCAGTGTAAAATTAAGCGTGCGTGGTACCAAACCTGCTGAATATATCAGCTTGACTGTATATTCATACGAGTGTGGTAATCAGAATAGATAAGATAAACGGAATACCGAGTCTTCCCGTTATATGTTCGGGGTCTAGGGTTCCGGAACCGGTGACAGTCATACACCCTAACTATAGGAATGACAGTCGGGGCGTCACTTCCAGCATATTGTTTCTTGACATATCTGGCCTGTGGGTCCAAATCTACGGGGTTTTGAAGCATTTCCTTTTCGATTGCGGTTAGCCAACCAGGGGGTCTATTACCGTTCAGCCTGAAAAAGCCTTTGCTTTCTTGCCAGTTTTTTAACATTCCACCGCAGGGAGTCAGAAGAAAGGAACCTGTGTGCTTAAGGTTATATTTTTGAATTGCGGAGGTAACATTCCTCGACATGTAGAGTTGTCTGGGAAGGGTGGTGACTAATGTGGTTTCACCCGCTTCATTTTCAGGGTAATTTTTAGAGTCGATAGCGTATCCAAGTTTTGCCATAATGTGACCTGTACGCCTGAACCAGTTAAAGCGTTTGTCTTTAGTGTGACTGTAGGTTGCATAGTGTGATAAGGGGAAGCCCGAGATGGCATTATTACTCATTTCGTTGTTCATGTTTTGAATTATTATTTTAACCCCTTAGTTGCCGGAGGAATTTCGGGGTTTTGAAAATTTTGGTTTATTTGCAATAACTTTGGCATAAGGGTCCTGCCTCAACTTTTGAAAATAGTGTCGGAAAGGTCTTCTCAAGGCGAATCACATGCAAACGTTAGAAATACATGACACTTGATACCGATGACGTGATTGTCAACTGAAAAATGTTGATGGATGTGCACATCGTTAACAATGTAAGCCCTAATATTGACCCTATACCTCCAGGTATAATCTTACCAAGTGCTCAACATGCGGTTAGGGCTACTTATATTATTAGGGGTTTGTAACACTATGACACATGTGCCCTAAATGTGACTCATTATGGTCAAGCTAAAATAGAGTGCGTCTGGGGAAATATTTAGAGCATCGTCGCAACATGGTTGCTCCCAAGTGCATGGCTGCACGCGGCTCGATAAGAGCTTTTCAAAACTGTCTTCAAAAGTGAATTTGAGTTATTTGTCGCCGAGAAAATCAGTTTTGAGTGTTTGATGGACATGTCCATCAGCTGGCAGCTAAGGGGTTAAGCCATAGATTGTTGTTTCTACGGTATAGTGAGATAAGGTGGGGGTCAGTGATACGGTCCGTGTGGGTGTGTTGCCAATATTCGTGTTCATCTGCAGAACACAGGGTGTTCATGGTTTCAGTAATACACGACGCGGTTGCGATATCGAAGGCACTATCAATACCGTACCCGCCCTGGCAGACTGCTGTCCAGATTATTTGGTGATTAGTGTCAACTGGGCAGCACAGGTATTTGATTATAAACGAAGCTATCATTTTGTCTAATTCAATTGCGACATTCTTTGAGGAGTTGGCAATTGCTGAGGTAACTTTAAGGGGGTACGCCATTCTCGGAACTACAACCGCATTTATAACATATCTTAGCTGGTGTAGAGTCATGTGTTGCAATTGGATGGATGTCAGAGTAGACTTAAGTCTGTCAATAAGGATTTCCGCCTGTTTGTCCCATTCCCCATTTAGTGCAAACCATACTCCGAGGTATCTGTTTACCTCTTTGCTGTTAGAGAAATCGAGAAAATCTGGTGACTCGGGGGGTATCCATTTCGCATCAATGGAAGGACTTGAGTCATTGGTATTGGGCTCCAAGTGACCCCCAGAGATGAGTAAATCATCGGACGGGTCATATCGTGTTACCATTTTGCCCTGGGGTTTGATGCGCTTTCTGTAAGAGTATTTGGATTTCTTAACATTGATGGGAATACCGATGAAGCTCGTAAATTCATTAACTATACCTAGCATGTCTTGGACTTCGTCTTTAGTTTTCCCCACGAGCATGATGTCATCACAGAAGAACCGTGCAAAGATATTTAAAGGGGTGTCCTTTTCTAATAGGTTTTGGGAGGGAGGAATACCATTATTTCCTGGTTTGTTTGGTCTATGGCGTTCCGAGTTCAGTTCGTATCCATATGTGGTTCCTGTTGGGTTTGCACCGTTTGCTCTTTTTGCTAACCAAATTGCCAGAATATCCATAATGGCTACAAACCTTAGTGGGCTCAAAACTTCCCCCTGAGGAACTCCACATTCGAGGGACCATTCATCTGTGAGGCCTTCTTCAGTAAGTACCATTCTGGAGGCATCATTGGTGATGTCTGAGATGATGTTAATTATTTGTGATGGGAGTCCTAACTTTCTGAGTGCTAAATTGCTCATCCAGAATTCAGCTCTATCAAATGCTTGTTTGAGGTCCAGGTAAACTACGTGGAGGTCTTTGTCGTATCTATTGGCATCCGAAATTACTTCATTCAAAATTTGGAGTGAGTCATCTATGTTTTTATTCGGAAGAAAGGCATCTTGAACGGGAAAGAGAATGGGGTGGGTGTTGAGTATTGTTTTGAGACGGTTAGCAATTATTGTATTAAATAGTTTAAGACCCGTTTCCAACATTGTGAGGGGTCTGGAATTATCTATGCGGTACATGGTGCAGAGGGGTTTTTGGGGATTGGAAGGATGACTCCCGCTTTTGCACTCTTAGGAAATCTCCCAGTTATAAGAATGTGGTTAAAAAGTGAGACAGTAACTTCTTGAAAATTCTCTGGGCCCTTGATCCACTGCGAGTATCTCATTCCTGAGGGTCCTAGTGCTGTAGAAATGCCACAGTCCGAGTATGCTTGTTGAAGTTCTTTGCGCGTGATTTCTGTCAATAGTCTTGCGGCGGCCGTATCGGGGATTTTAGGGCTATCCTTGAGAATGTCAGTGAGCCATTGTGGGAGTTTATCTGGCTCACTCGGGTTAGCAGAAAATAATTTTTATTTTTGTATTCATCTAGTGTTGTGTTTAGTCTTTCTGATTTTGTCTCAGGTATCTTTCCATCACTACCTGGGGTTGCGACTGCACCTTTTTCGGTACTGTAGGCTTCATCTTTCCCATGACTGTGTCTAGAAACCTCGAAAGGTTAGTTGAGAAGAGATGTTGCAGGGCTTCCTTTTCTCGAAGTTTGCGTCGTTCAATGTCTGTGTCTCTGCTTTTTTGAAAAGCATTTCTGATTATTACATAATTTTCATGCAATCGTAATCTCCATGAGGCTGCTGCTTCATTGTGTTTGGGTTGGAGCGAGGCAAACGGTAGTGTGCGGGCAGCCTTTTTGGCTTGCTTTGGAATGTTACTAACATGAGTTCTTGTGTCCAAATATTTGATGGTGCGGCGTACCGTGTTTAGCCATTTGTATATATAATTAGATACTGCTGATGGTTTTTCAGACCTCCCTGTTATGTTCAGATTCTTGGTGCCAAAAGCGTCACTTGCCGCCTGATGTGCCAATTTGTGCAGGGTATCCCATGTCGCGTCAGGGTGCATTTCCTTGAGGCCAGTGCCGCCGTTTCTAGCTGCTTCTGGGCCATTTTCCATTTCGAGTGTGCTATGTAGTCTTTCAGTGTAAGACACCCAGCCTGTAGCGTATTGGAATAAATGAGCCGTGCACTCTATTTCTTCCGAATGCATCTCAGATCCGTACAGGTTCCAGAATTTAGCAGGCATATGGGGTTGTATGTAGAAGGATATCCCAGCAGGTCATGTGATCGTCTGTGCCGGATTTCGTGATTTTCTTAACTTCCAGTGAGCTGAATGAAAGGTGTCGTTTGAGATAGGCATTTACATCTTTCCTGTTCAGTAGGTGAGGCGAACCTATATGCCAGATGTCATCTTTGACGTTATGGCCTAAGTTGAGACCACCTTCAGGCATCCCCTTGCCTCTAGAGAGTAAGTGAGCTGCATTCCATGGGCTATTAAGGTGAATCCACCATTCTTTGGGTTTGTTGTGCCATTTTAGACATTGTTCTATGTTGTCCGTCTCTTCATTTTTTGCTATGAGCTTGTTCACTGTTATGGGGCTGCCGTCTGTATTATCCCGTCTGAGATCGAGATCAGTGGTGTCACCCTTGATGGTGCTGATAGCGGCTCTTGCTTTGTTTTTATTGATGCACGCGTGCACAAGTTCATTTGTGTTGTATCCGTTTGCTTCAAGGAGTCCTACGATATCTTTCTTGTTTATTTTCCTTTTTGTATCCGTATTTTTGTTTGTCATTCTGATTGGATACCCTGGGTACTCATCATGTGTGATTTCCTTAGCACCGTTGAATCTAGGTGTTGGCAAAGTTGTATCTGTAGCTATCTCAGGTTTAGTGTCGTTTTGAGGGAGCTTAAATTCAGCCCATACTATCCCGTGGTCGGAGATGATATAAGGGTTTTCCTCTGTCCATCCAGATTTAACTGTCATTTCTGCCATAGTTGTGTTGGCCATGATATGGGTAAGTTTTGCTTTTGAGTTTTTGGATATAACATGTGTGAAAATTTCTGTGTTTGGGTTACGGTCCATTATCAGTTCATTAAGAGAACATCTGTCATTGTTGAAATAAGTTAAAAGATGCTTATTCTTCTCAACATGCTCTTGATATGACATGTAATTTCCACCTGACACCCGCTGATTTGGGGTAATAGTACAGTTTTTGTCACCTATCTCTATGTAGGCCTTTTTTGGATTATTTCCTGCCTTCCCTGCCCAGTCAGTGAGTGTGTCATATAATTCCATTTGTTCATCTACTAGTGTGGCATCATTCATATAACCGCTGGCTATGTAGAGCTCAAACCCGTTATTTCCTGAAAATTTGGTCATTACTGCTCTCTTTGCATCTCCATCAATTGTGGTAACCGAGGTGGATAGTGGTAAACTTTTCGGATTCCATAAGATCATGGAACGAATGGAAGCTCTTTCATTTACATAAGATGTGCGAAATTGGATTCCTTTTTGTGTCATTAGGGTTTTAATTAATGCAGGGTTTTCAGTATTCACCTTGGTTTCTGATATACATATTATATCGGCCCGTCTACTGTCAATTAAAAGATTGCAGATTGTTTCTAATTTAACCAAACTGTCTTTATCTTCTTTGTGGTGTCGGAGGCCTCTCATATTCATACCCATTATAATCAAATTGTCAGAGTGTTGTGCTAGTTGTAGTTTTGTAAGTCGGTCTAATTCTTCAGGCTGTCTCATGGCGCTTTTGTGTTTTGCTTTTTGTAGTATGCATCTGCCATCTGCGTCATAGATGTTCTCACAATCAAAGATTTTGTTTGTGCATTTGGTTTTAAGGATTGTTCTCTGTTGTTTATGAGAGTGTTTCCAGCGGTATCCATATGTGTGGCGTTCGCAAGAAAGCTTTCCTTTGCCTGAGATGAGGTGATTATAAGCAGTGTAGGTGGATTTACAGTCTTTGTTTTCAGGATTTGGCTTTGTTGGATGTGCATCGATTTTCGGGAGGTGAATTCTTAGTGATTGTCGTATGGTCGAAACGGCTTTGTTATTTTCGTGTTTGGTATCATTATCATTGTCATTGTCATTATCATTGTCATTGACATTATCATTGTCATTGTCATTGTCATTGTCATTATCATTGTCATTATCATTGTCATTATCATTGTCATTGTTGTGAGATATAACTACGGATATATATTGGGTTACAGTCAGAATGCTTTCACTTTCGGTGTTAGCATAAGAGTCAATAAACATAAGATAGTCTCGGCTTGATGCCGGAAACCCTAAACCTGTGACACCCGTACTGTACCGAGTACTAGTACAGATAACAGGAAGTGACACACGGTGTGTCACATCCAGCACACCACACCACCCTGGACTATTACGGAGGAAAAGTTAGGGTGGAGCAGGGTTGTTGCAGTTTGAAAACACACCATCTCAAGCGGTGGAAACAATTTCTAGAGGGGGCTTGTGCTCTTGGCCAGGGCGGTCCCAAATCTCTAGCTAGCTGTGCACACAGGAAGGCATCTTGGCCCAACGATACTGATCTAGCAAGCTACTAGCTAACATTAAAACAACTCTAGCCACTTTGCAAGTGGTCCACAAAGCAGAGTTCGCTGTAGAACGAAGTCGTTGTTGCCAATCCCAAAGTTCATATTGCAGAAGGCAAACGTGTCAAAGTCCGGAAAACCAGAGTCCAGATTGAAGTTGTCGTCGGGGTCAGCGGGTCCAGAGTCCAGAAAGGCAGAGTCAGCGAAGAAGTCCACTGGGCAGTCCTGATGGCTACTACCCAAATTCATGGTCCTACCACAAGGACCAATGGGCAATTGCGGTTTCGATCACTAAATCGACCGTATTTGAGGCACAGGCAACATTTGCACATGATATTTATGAGTTAAATGAATTTTATTTCTTATAGCGGCGGCCCCCATGAGACTTTAGGTGTGTGGTTGAACGACACGCTTTAGGGGTGTAATTTCACCAAAAGCTTGAAGAAAATTGTGGTCCTACCACAAGGACCACCGTTATTTTGAGTAGTAGGAGTCTCATGGGGGGCTCACGGTGATGCTCATGGTTATACATCTTGAGTTTATGACCAAATAAGATAACTGAATCGGTTACTTCGCACCCTCATCATCATTCCCGCTCTATTTCAGCATGGCGCATGTTCAACACAATGCAAATTCCGAATTTAGTGAATTTCGGACTTTAGAAATTGGCATTCATCCATTCTAAAATGTACACGCCAGTCGAAAAATAAGATATTTGGATGATGTTAGACTTTCAGAAATTCGCAATACATATATACTTGAAGATTTAATGTGCCGCACACACCAACCTTGCGATATATGCCCTCTAGCAAGCAATTATGATGGCTGGCTGGTCAGCTCGCGTGACCACTGTTTTAGGGGGGAAACCAACGAGCCAATATATTAGAGGGGAAGCCAACGAGCCAACGAGCCAATATATGCATTCCAACCGGGCCTACCGCCCAAATATGATTGGGACATATGTATAGGTTCAATTTGATGGTATCCGCGCAGGTGTAGTGTTGATATATGATTGGTAAAAAATTATTGAAGATGAGTCACTAATTTGCCACATTTTGAATGTTCCAAAAAATCTGTTTTGAAAAATTTGAGTGTAGAGGTTTGAAATGCGTTCGTCATGGATATATGTGATGGATATAGGCCAAACCAGCGTTCAAATAAATTAATATAGGACCTATATATACCACATTTCACTGGTTAGACACCACAAATCACGGGAGATAGCCAATTAAATTATCGGAACAATGGTCCTCGTGGTAGGACCAAAACGTCGATTTGGTCCTACCACGAGGACTGCGGGGCAGTAGCCACTGATAACTGAAGTGCTCTCGGTACACCACCGACCGCGGAGCAATCTCCACGTCACAGAGCTCGGAGGCGGTGACGGTGTTGAGCAAAGCCATGCTCACGCACATGAACAGAGCCGGCAGTGCTGCTGCCGTGAGAAAATTGCCGATCGACGGTGTCCGGACACCACCAACCCGTGGAGCGGGTGGCGGCGCGTCCACATGTAATTCCTCGCCGTCAGATTCCGAGTCAGCCACGCTAGCTGAATCATGCGTGGAAGAAATGTACGGAGGCAGGGGGGTGAAGGATTTAGCCGAAACCTCTGGCTCGGGCTCGAAGAAGCCCAACTTCACAGACATGTCGTCCATGAAAGACTGCTCGAAGGGGGGCTCGTTGTCGATGAACTGCTTCGGAAAGATTAGCGCGTTCTCGCCGCTCTCGATCTCCACTTGCGGTTCAGGCTCCACGATGGCCTCGTCGATCACGGCGGGCGTGGCCGAGCCGAAGTGCACCATGGGGAAGTGCTGTGTCGTGGATTCAGCACCACCGGCAACCTGCTTCAGCTCGCGGAGAGCTGTGCGCGCCTCGTGCACGCGGGTAGCAAGGAGAGAGGGCGAGAAGGGATTAAACCCGCGTACTGTGCCCGAATGCCGATGTTGTTGTCGTCGGCGAAGGTAAAAGGCTCCTCGTCGTGACGAACAACGGGTTGATCATGCTGGCCACAAATAAAGCTGAGCGAAGGTGGCGTCGTCCTGGGCATCGAAGGCGGTCTGGAACGCGGACACAATCTCATCGTTCTCGTCGGCGGTTACCAAGTCGCACTCCGCGCACGCCATGTCGTCCGTGGGGCAATTCGCGGAGTCGTGGTAGTGTCCAGGAGGACAACGCGCACACTCAGGGACGAAGGCGGAGGAGGCCACGTGGAACGAGATGTTGTGGGCGGCACTCTTCTTGTAGGTGTCTTGCCGCCAATTGCCGCCGCCCTTGAGCGGGTGCGCAGTAAAGCGAAAATGTTTGCGGCCGTAGGCGCCAACGCGATTGTCTCGCCCATGAAACTTCCCATCGTCCCTCCTGTTGCGCTCATCCCGCCAACGTGAGGGTGGGAAGGAGACACCACGCTTACCGTCACGCTGCAGGTGGCGACGGGAAGAATCCACAAAGCCCGAAAGGGGCTCGTCGCTCTTTGTGACGGAGTCCTTGAGCTCCATGAGAGTCGAAGTGGCGGCCTCCAACTGCTTCTCGAACTCCATGATGAGGTCCTTCACGTTCACGTCACCAGAGTAAAGCAAAGCCGGCGGGGAAGACGGAAGTACCGGCTTAAGCTGCTTCAAGCGGCCAACACCGTGCTCGCTTTCCCAAATCTCGAGGATGTGGGCGTAGATGTCCTCGAGGTCGACCTTGGCCAAGTCCACGTCGAGACGAAGAGGAGTGAAGACCTTGTCGTACATGATGGGGTCGAGGGACGCGAGGAGCTGCTTCTTGGCCACCATGTCGTCGAGCGGACCAGAAGGCGAGGTACGGATAGCCGTTAGGCAGGCGTCGAAGTCTTGAATCAACGGATCGGGGTCTAGCTTGGAGTCGAAGTAGATGGCACAAAGCTCCTCGTAGTTCCCAAGGGGTCGGAGAACACTAGGAAGTAGCGCTTCGTGACTTCCAGCAAGGCCCGCTTCCCATCTCGTGGGGAAGCGCGTCCAGAAGCGTCCACCCAACGTCTGGCGGGTGAGTGTGGCTTCGTCAAAGATGTCAACGTCGTGAAAAGAATGGCGTTGTAGACGTTGTTGACCTCCTTGGTGGCATCCGCCAAGTCGAAGAGGGTATCGTTGGCGGCGTCCTTCAGCTCAAATGCCGACTGCAAAGACGTCACCAACGACGTCCATAGTACGTTTCGGTCTGATTCGTCACCTCGGAACGATGCGTCCTTGGTGCCCAGGGCGTCACGAGACGCCCTCTTGATTAAATCCACGTCCCATGAAGAATTCTGAACGGCCACGGCACGTGTCCGTTTAGGAGCCGTCAAAGCCGCTGCCGGAGATGCAGGCGTCGGCCGATAGCGCATCCCCACTACGTCTCGGGGAAAAAATGTGTCGAGCCGGATTCGGTTGTGAGCCCCCATGGGGGGCGTAGCGTGCGAAGAAACACTCATGATGAAAATCCTATAGGTGGGTACGTCGGGGCAAGGTGGCGATGGCGCGGAGAGGAGGAACTCGCGGAAACGGTGATGGCAAATGCAGTCAAAACGTTCGTAACTGTGAAGTCCCAATTGTAGAAATGCGGAAGTCGAAATACACGTTGCGCAAGAAGTCCGCGACAAAGAGTGATCAATTCTAGTCAAAACGAAAATCCCGTGGACATCCAAAAATCACGTAGGGTACGTTGCAGCGATAAACACAATTACTCCGTAATGACGTGTGCCTCAACCGCGAGTCCTCACAGCGCAACCATCAAATGGCCCCCCCAACGCCCCACCAAGCGGAGGCGTTTAGCCAATCATGCTGCCAAAAGTAGTAGAAGGTGCCTGGCGCACCATACAGTGCGTGCTCAGTTATAAGAATAATGTCTTATAAGCATATCGGACTGGAATTCTTAGACGAGTGTTATGTGCTTATATATGGGCGTGATGTGTTAAGTATGGAAATTTGCTAAGAATATTCGGTCCAACCCCGATTTTCCGACATTCTTATATATGAGCACGCACTGTAACCTGTGAGATGTATAACTACGGATATATATTAGGTTACAGTCAGAATGCTTTCACTTTCGGTGTTAGCATAAGAGTCAATAAACATAAGATAGTCTCGGCTTTATGCCGGAAACCCTAAACCTGTGACACCCGTACTGTACCGAGTACTAGTACTGTTGGATATACCCCTAGGACTCGGGATATATTCACTCAGTGATAGGTTTTCTCAGAATGTAATAAAGTTGATCAGTTAACCCGATATAACGGGCATAAACAGTTAGGGTTCGGGTTCGGGTGACGGTGATACACACTACTATAGGAAGAGTCACAAAGCAAGCGGTGTGACTGTTCCAGCACAGCACCTAGTGTGGTGACTGGCTAGCCGAAGGTGAAACCTGTGAACAAACACCATCTAGAGCGGTGGAAACTGAGTTCTAAGGGAAGGCCTGTCCTTTCTGGCAGGGCTGTTCCCAGTCAAGAGTTGCAAATCTGAAATCCGGCCCGTGATCGGACCCCTCTGCACATACAGCTACTGTCAATTTCACTGTGCAGGAGCGGCACGATTAACTTGCTAGCCACTAGTCGGCGGTGGCACTGCTGTGCCAGCCCGCAACACAGTCATGGTGCCGTGAATTGAAGTTGTCGACACCGTGTTTGAATCATTCGTAGAGCTCCATGTACAGTGCGTGCTCATATACTGTATAAGAATGTCGGAAAATTGGGGTTGGACCGAATATTCTTAGCAAATTTCCATACTTAACACATCACGCCCATATATAAGCACATAACACTCGTCTAAGAATTCCGGTCCGATATTCTTATAACTGAGCACGCACTGTACCTAAGGCCCTTGGGTACATCCCCATGTACCGAAGGGTAGTGGACATAAGCACCTGCACTACGTAGCTAGTAAAGTGGGTATGCGAGAGGTGGAGTATCGAGATGTGGTTCGCACACCGAGTACGAAGAGTAAAGCTGGAACTTTTGGAAAGGTGTCAACCAATATGCTTCTAGGAGTGCAACATGTTGTCTAAAAGGAGTGTAAGGAGGGCCGGTACACGGATATGCTTCATGAGATGCTATTTGCCATAGTTTTAAGCAAAGGCAGCACTCACGTGTTCCCACCAGTAGGGTATGGCCTCCGAAACTGCAAGGGGCACGTTTATCCTTTCGTCGTCTTCCCTTATGGAGGAAACACATTATGGGACTTTATCAAAGAGCACAACCCCTCACCTTCCCTTAGGAGAGACATTTGCCTTCAACTTTTGAGTGGCGTGAAGGATATGCACGCGCTTGACATCGTTCACGGTGATCTGAAAGGGAATACTATGCTAGTTCTTGAAAAAGCACTAGGTCTAAGTGGTGTCACTGTGTCTATCATCGACTTTAGTGTCACAAACACTGTAGACAAGACAACTAACGTCCCTGTATGCAAACCTTAGCGAGCGAGGAAGAGACTTCCAAAAGGCTGAAACGTGCATATTGGATCGCGCCAGAGACAGGAAATGGATATTGTAAGAGCAAGTCTTCGGATATGTATGCAGTAGGTTTCCTCTTGTTGGATGTGCTCATCCCCAAGAGTGCTGGGGCCGAAGATGTTTATGAAATGAAGACAGAGTGTGAGACATATGCGCCATATGTTGATTGTGATATAGCCACCCACATCATGAATTGTTTTGGTGCAAGGAGTGCGAGACCGACAGCTAGTGTACTCTTCCAAGTTTTTAGTGACAGTATGGTAAAAGATGATGGTATTGCTCTAGCGTAATTTTGAACTAATACGTGTAACTAGTGAAATATGTAAGAAGTGTATTAACCTTTCCGGTATCAAGACACGATAGTGTGTATGTATAAATTATGTGTGCTATGGAAAGTTTGGTTTTTTGTGGAAACATATGACTATCGCACGTCTGTCACTATATGTATCGTGCAGCCATGAATATGAGTGTGCTTTACCACCATGAATATGAGTGTGCTTTACCCCTGCAGGAAGAGGGAGCGCAGTCTCGTGGTATCTTGAGGGGTGCACCCCTTCAGACCCCTGTGCGATTGGAGGGGGCCTTTGAGGAAGTGGCAGTGGCACCTTTCTCTGCTACTAGGCCCAACCGAGATTTCAAACCTGGGAACAACGCGTGGACGTTCATAAAATTGACGCAGCTCGTACAGTTTGCTGTCGAAGATATGCATGATAACCACGCAAAACAAATGAGTGAGTTGATATCCGTGATGCAAAACAACTACACCGAGACACAAGAACACAACAGGCTGTTGAAGGAGCTCTTGAACAAGGAGGTTGTCAACAACCAGCCGGCACTAGCAAGTGTTCAAGGGGTAAGTATTTTCTCAAACTTGTGCTTTTGGCTTTAGTATACAACTTGAGATTATTGTATGGCGTATGTCTCTTGACAAGAGGTATGATATACTGTGCCTCAACCACGATGAGTGCTTGTCAGGGTAAAGAAATAGACACCAAGACGATCACGTTGGTCACCCGGTTATGCATGGAGAACCATACTGAGGGATGGTATTTCCAAGATACGAAAGATTGCGTTCTCCTCCTGTTGAACGAACCCAACATTCTTAAAGCACGAACGAACCCGGAAACCAAGGCTAGATTCAAGGATCTACATGAAAAGGTAAGTTATTTCTCATATGGCAAACGTGTTATGAGGGTATATTTGAAAGTGATATATGTGGAAGTGGTTTCAAAATGTACTTGTTGTGCAAATATAGGTCAATACTTCACAGCGCAATAACACGAGGCACATGGTGGCTAAGAAGGTTAAAAAGGTTGTGCCTGTTATCTACAATGAGTACTTTACGAGTATTGGTGGGAAGCTTGTCCCTAAGGCAACTGTCAACTCCCTTCAAGGTAATTGGCTTCCCACGAATTGCGCCCATAGCGTGGCGCTTTGACTGCAATTGTGGCCCAAAGTGTGGTGCTTTGACGTTTGTACAAGGACTTTCGCGTTTATGTGTTTATGACTTCCTCGGCTTGATTTGTATATGCAGGCGGGGAGTGGCACAAGACCGCCAGTGATCCATTAGGAAACCCTCTATTTATGGAGGTGGTCCAACAAGTATTTCCACCGAGTAAAAAGCTAGGAAATCGAGGAGACCCAAGCTTATTGCAAAAATTCACCACCAAGACCATTGCGTTCCTATTACTTTGTGTTTATAGCAACTTGTTGTGCATGGAAAGGCGGTGCCAAACCAAGAGTTTCCAAAACTCTTTCTTTTGGACATATTATTGGAGTTCGGGATAGATTTAATTGTTCCCGTAACATGGTCCACTTCGGGCTTAGCGGTCACAGCAATGGTATTCTTTTTTGAACTTGATGGACGGTACATGCTAGCTTCCGGGAGAGCGTGTAAGTATAATTCCTCATTCATTTCCTGTCTTAGATCAGCAAGTGGAAAAAGTTTTGATGGCTGTGTTTTGATGTATGTGGTACCTTTTCCAGGGTTTAGTAGTTTGGGCTTTTCTGAGATTTCTTCAGCGATGATTTTCCTTAGTTCGCTATCTTGGGTTGTTCTAAGACTATACAAACTATTATTATGTCCTGAGCATTCAAGTTGGATGTGTTCGAAGGTGCATTTTGTATTCTGTTGGCAGTAGGGGCAGTTTTCAGTCCCGATTTTCCCCAGTTTAAATAAACGTGCTGGAGAGGCTTGGAGACCCAGGAGTTCTCTGCTTCTAGAAGCGGTGAAAGCTTTAGGTGTTATTTTGGAAATATCTTTAGTGGGGGCGGTGTTATTCTCGTTGAGCATTCTCAAGTACGTCCCTTGAGACTGTAGAGTTCTCCAATTATGATAGTGTGAGAGACGTTGAATTCTTCTAATGTGACTACGGATATCGCCTAAAATAGGGACCTCAAAAAAGAATAACGAGAAGGGCAGTTCCTCGGCAGGGTCGTAGCGGGAGATGTCTAAACAGCCCCCTCTGAATGAGGCTCTTTTAGCAGTACGGTCCACTCTGTCATGGACTTTGTCATTATTGTGACCCCTGATCCATTTAAGGATGATTTTACTGTGGTCTCCTTCACTGTAGAAGCCAAGTTCTTCTAACAGTAGGCGAACAGCCTGCACATCTCTGCGATTAGCTTCACGTAGTTTGTCCCGAGCACTCATGGATCTGCCATTCTTTGTTACAGCAGATATTGCGGCCATGGAGTCAATGGCATGTACCATTGGAGTCATGGATTTGAGGAGTTTCTCTTTTTGTTCTGTGAGTAGAAATCGCAGTCCCGCAATTTCAGCAGATGTGCTACTCGGGTTTTGGATGTCTTCCTTGATATGAAGCCCCGGTGCGGCGAAAGTTCTTGAGGGGGGGATATTCATCTTCCGAACAAGTGGCATTTCGTTGTCAAAGTTTTTTATGGCATATGCTGCACCACTGCATGCTGATTTTTGACCAGCAAATAGAGAACCGTCGCTTGCCATATCATAATCTTCCATTTGTTTGCTCTTTTCGGCGTGAGGGATAGATTCTTCTTCTGAGTCGCTAGGGCAGCTATATTCACTTTCTTCTTCCGCAGTTTTGTTTTTCATTCTGGCAATAATGGTCTCATACTGTCTGTCTGAGATGTAATCATAGTGTGAGTTAATATCACTGACTTTAGCAAGGACAGAAGAGGGCGGGTCTATATGGTCATTATATTCGAAAATGGAACCTGCTGGAATTAGGATGCAACCGTCATTGGTGATGCTATATTCAAAGTCGTATTGAAAACTGCTGGTTCCTTCGATTCTGACAAAGACATTAGGGTTTATGGCATTGTTACTGTATTCTGTATATTGTATTGACATGGCCTCTAAGTCAATATTGGCAATGTGAATAAGAGAGATGGAATCTCGGTCACCATTTCCTTTCCAATAAAACTCACCCGTGTCCGGGGGTACTATGTTGTCTCTATATTGTTTCTTTACATATCTGGCCTGTGGGTCCAAATCTACAGGGTTTTGAAGCATTTCCTTTTCGATTTCGGTTAGCCATCCAGGGGGTCTATTACCGTTCAGCCTGAAAAAGCCTTTGCTTTCTTGCCAGTTTTTTAACATTCCACCGCAGGGAGTCAGAAAGGAACCTGTGTGCCTGAGGTTATATTTTTGAATTGCGGAGGTAACATTCCTCGACATGTAGAGTTGTCTGGGAAGGATGGTGATTAATGTGGTTTCACCCGCTTCATTTTCAGGGTAATTTTTAGAGTCGATAGCGTATCCAAGTTTTGCCATAATGTGACCTGTACGCCTGAACCAGTTAAAACGTTTGTCTTTTGTGTGACTGTAGGTTGCATAGTGTGATAAGGGGAAGCCCGAGATGGCATTTTTACTCATTTCGTTGTTCATGTTTTGAATTATTATTTTAAGCCATAGATTGCTGTTTCTACGGTATAGTGAGATAAGGTGGGGGTCAGTGATACGGTCCGTGTGGTTGTGTTGCCAATATTCGTGTTCATCTGCAGAACACAGGGTGTTCATAGTTTCAGTAATACACGACGCGGTTACAATATCGAAGACACTATCAATACCGTACCCGCCCTGGCAGACTGCTGACCAGATTATTTGGTGATTAGTGTCAACTGGGCAGCACAGGTATTTGATTATAAACGAAGCTATCATTTTGTCTAATTCAATTGCAACATTCTTTGAGGAGTTGGCAATTGCTGAGGTAACTTTAAGGGGGTACGCCATTCTCGGAACTACAACCGCATTTATAACATATCTTAGCTGGTGTAGAGTCATGTGTTGCAGTTGGATGGATGTTAGAGTGGATTTAAGTCTGTCGATAAGGATTTCCGCCTGTTTGTCACATTCCCCATTTAGTGCAAACCATACTCCAAGGTATCTGTTTACCTCTTTGCTGTTAGAGAAATCGAGAAAATCTGGTGACTCAGGAGGTATCCATTTTGCATCAATGGAAGGACTTGAGTCATTGGTATTGGGCTCCAGATGACCCCCAGAGATGAGTAAATCATCGGACAGTTCATATCGTGTTACCATTTTGCCCTGGGGTTTGATGCGCTTTCTGTAAGAGTATTTGGATTTCTTAACATTGATGGGAATATCGATGAAGCTCATAAATTCATTAACTATACCTAGCATGTCTTGAACTTCGTCTTTAGTTTTCCCCACGAGCATGATGTCATCACAGAAGAATCGTGCAAAGATATTTAAAGGGGTGTCCTTTTCTAATAGGTTTTGGGAGGGAGGAATCACATTATTTCCTGGTTTGTCTGATCTATGGCGTTCCGAGTTCAGTTCATATCCATATGTGGTTCCTGTCGGGTTTGCACCGTTTGCTCTTTTTGCTAACCAAATTGCCAGAATATCCATAATAGCTACAAACCTTAGTGGGCTCAAAACTTCTCCCTGTGGAACTCCACATTCGAGGGACCATTCATCTGTGAGGCCTTCTTCAGTAAGTACCATTCTAGAGGCATCATTGGTGATGTCTGAGATGATGTTAATTATTTGTGATGGAAGTCCTAACTTTCTGAGCGCTAAATTGCTCATCCAGAATTCAGCTCTGTCAAATGCTTGTTTGAGGTCCAGGTAAACTACGTGGAGGTCTTTGTCGTATCTATTGGCATCCGAAATTACTTCATTCAAAATTTGGAGTGAGTCATCTATGTTTTTATTCGGAAGAAAGGCATCTTGAATGGGAAAGAGAATGGGGTGGGTGTTGAGTATTGTTTTGAGACGGTTAGCAATTATTGTATTAAATAGTTTAAGGCCCGTTTCCAACATTGTGAGGGGTCTGGAATTATCTATGGTACATGGTGCAGAGGGGTTTTTAGGGATTGGAAGGATGACTCCAGATTTTGCACTCTTAGGAAATCTCCCAGTTATAAGAATGTGGTTAAAAAGTGAGACAGTAACTTCTTGAAAATTCTCTGGGCCCTTGATCCACTGCGAGTATCTCATCCCTGAGGGTCCTGGTGCTGTAGAGATACCACAGTCCGAGTATGCTTGTTGAAGTTCTTTGTGCGTGATTTCTGTCAATAGTCTTGCGGCGGCCGTATCGGGGATTTTAGGGCTATCCTTGAGAATGTCAGTGAGCCACTGTGGGAGTTCATCTGGCTCACTCTGGTTAGTAGAAAATAATTTTTTATTTTTGTATTCATCTAGTGTTGTGTTTAGTCTTTCTGATTTTGTCTCAGGTATCTTTCCATCACTACCTGGCGGGGTTGCGGCTGCACCTTTTTCAGTAGGTTTCATCTTTCCCATGATGACTGTGTCTAGAAACCTCGAAAGGTTAGTTGAGAAAAGATGCTGCAGGGCTTCCTTTTCTCGAAGTTTGCGTCGTTCAATGTCTGTGTCTCTGTTTTTTTGAAAAGCATTTCTGATTATTACATAATTTTCATGCAATCGTAATCTCCATGTGGCTGCTGCTTCATTGTGTTTGGGTTGGAGCGAGGCAAACGGTAGTGTGCGGGCAGCCTTTTTGGCTTGCTTTGGAATGTTGCTAACATGAGTTCTTGTGCCCAAATATTTGATGGTGCGGCGTACCGTGTTTAGCCATTTGTATATATAGTTAGATACTGCTGATGGTTTTTCGTACCTCCCAGTTTTGTTCTGATTCTTGGTGCCAAAGGCGTCACTTGCCGCCTGATGTGCCAATTTGTGCAGGGTATCCCATGTCGCGTCAGGGTGCATTTCCTTGAGGCCAGTGCCGCCGTTTCTAGCTGCTTCCGAACCATTTTCCATTTCGAGTGTGCTATGTAGTCTTTCAGTGTAAGACACCCAGCCTGTAGCGTATTGGAATAAATGGGCTGTGCAGTCTATTTTTTCCGAATGCATCTCAGATCCGTACAGGTTCCAGAATTTAGCAGGCATATGGGGTTGTAGAGAGATATCCCAGATGGTCATGTGATCATCTGTGTTGGATTTCGTGATTTTCTTAACTTCCAGTGAGCTGAATGAAAGGTGTCGTTTGAGATAGGCATTTACATCTTTCCTATTTAGCAGGTGAGGCGAATCTATATGCCAAATGTTATCTTTGACGTTATGGCCTAAGTTGAGACCACCTTCTGGCATCCCCTTTCCTCTGGAGAGTAAGTGAGCTGCGTGCCATGGGCTATTAAGGTGAATCCACCATTCTTTGGGTTTGTTGTGCCATTTTAGACATTGTTCTATGCTGTCTGTCTCTTCATTTTTTGCTATGAGCTTGTTCACTGTTATGGGGCTGCCGTCTGTATTATCCCGTCTGAGATCAAGATCAGTGGTGTCACCCTTGATGGTGCTAATAGCGGCTCTAGCTTTGTTTTTATTGATGCACGCGTGCACAAGTTCATTTGTGCTGTATCCGTTTGCTTCAAGGAGTCCTACAGTATCTTTCTTGTTTATTTTCCTTTTTGTATCCTTATTTTTGTTTGTCATTCTGATTGGGTACCCTGGGTATTCATCATGTGTTGTTTCCTTGGCACCATTGAATCTAGGTGTTGGCAAAGTTGTATCTGTAGAAATCTCCGGTTTGGTGTCGTTTTGAGGGAGCTTAAATTCAGCCCACACTATCCCGTGGTCGGAGATGATATAAGGGTTTTCCTCCGTCCATCCAGTTTTAACTGTCAATTCTGCCATAGTTGTGTTGGCCATGATATGGGTAAGTTTTGCTTTTGAGTTTTTGGATATAACATGTGTGAAAATTTCCGTGTTTGGATTACGGTCCATTATCAGTTCATTAAGAGAACATCTGTCATTGTTGAAATAAGTTAAAAGATGCTTATTCTTCTCAACATGCTCTTGATATGACATGTAATTTCCACCCGACACCCGCTGATTTGGGATAATGGTACAGTTTTTGTCACCTATCTATATGTAGGCCTTTTTTGGATTATTTCCTGCCTTCCCTGCCCAGTCAGTGAGTGTGTCATATAATTCCACTTGTTCCTCTACTAGTGTGGCATCATTCATATAACCGCTGGCTATGTAGAGCTCAAACCCGTTATTTCCTGAAAATTTGGTCATTACTGCTCTCTTTACATCTCCATCAATTGTGGTAACCGAGGTGGATAGTGGTAAACTTTTCGGATTCCATAGGATCATAGAACCAATGGAAGCTCTTTCATTTACATGAGAAGTGCGAAATTGGATTCCTTTTTGTGTCATTAGGGTTTTAATTAATGCAAGGTTTTCAGTATTCACCTTGGTTTCTGATATACATATTATATCAGCCCGTCTGTCAATTAAAAGATTGCAGATTGTTTCTAATTTGATTAAACTGTCTTTATCTTCTTTGTGGTGTCGGAGGCCTCTCATATTCATACCCATTATAATCAAATTGTTAGAGTGTTGTGCTAGTTGTAGTTTTGTGAGTCGGTCTAATTCTTCTGACTGTTTCATGGCGCTTTTGTGTTTTGCTTTTTGTAGTATGCATCTGCCATCTGCGTCATAAATATTCTCACAATCAAAGATTTTGTTTGTGCATTTGGTTTTAAGGATTATTCTCTTTTGTTTATAAGAGTGTTTCCTGCGGTATCCATATGCGTGGGGTCCGCAAGAAGGCTTTCCTTTGCCTGTGATGAGGTGATTATAAGCAGTGTGGGTGGATTTACAGTCTTTGTTTACGAGATTTGGCTTTGTTGGATGTGCATCAATTTTCGGGAGGTGAGTTCTCAGTGATTGTCGTATGGTCGAAATGGCTTTGTTATTTTCATGTTTGATTATCCTAGCTTCTCTGCCCGTTTGTGGTAGAATTCTAATATTTAGGTTTTCAAGTTCGTATAGTAGGTCTCTGTTTAATTGTGCTGCTGAGAAGAATTTAGTGTTGTGCAGGATGTGAACGGCTTTGTGGGCTAGTGTAAAATTGAAAACCCCCATGTTGTTCGGATGTACTCCCAGTTTCAAGGTTATGCGGTGCACACTTAGGTCTTGAGGGAGAAGCGTGAAAATGTCTTTCTGGTGTTTATTGTAAGAGATATCAAAATCACAGTAAATAATCTTTCTTTCTGGAATGATGTGGACTGCAGTTGACCATATGTCATTAGTCACAAGAAGATGAATTTGAATGTTGGTGTTATCCGTGTTCGGGGTGTGGTGATATTTCCTATGTGATTCGATGGCTTCTGAAACAATTGTTTCATTAGTGGTGTGTGTCTTCCATTCCAGTCTAAAAGTTTCTATCAGAGTTTCTATCTGCTTTTTAGGTGTGGTACCTCTACGTGTGATGATATGGTGAGAAGGTGAAGTCATATTTGGGCCGCTGATTGCAGCGTCATTTCCAGCGGGCTCCAAGTGTTTGAGCTCTAGTGTGTTGTGGGTATTCTTGGCCAGCAGCCCTATTTCTTTCCTCATTTCTAATCGGTATTTGTGTATTTCCTTTTGCATTGGTTTGTCGCCATACTCCCCACTACATAAATCAAATTTTAGGTACTCGAAAAATGTGGTTTGGTGCGAACCTCTGTTCCATTGGGCCCATCTGAAGGCGGTTTTTGCTACCCATATGCCACAGTTGTATGTCAAGGTATGGTTTGCTGGAGGTCAACATTAGCATAAAAATTTGCAGATCTAGATCTCGAGATATACGTGTTTTTAGTTGGTGCTTAAGTATGGTTAAGTATGGGAGATCGCGGAACGGTATCGACCATAACTTCTTCATGCCTTAACCACTTGACTCCCCGAAGTGCATAATATGTTTAGATAGGTTCAACCAACCTATTTATCAAATAAAAATATTTGAAAATTTTTATGCTAATGTTGACCTCCAGCAAACCATACCTTGATGTATCTGTTTGAAATGTATCCTTGCTAATGGTGATTGTGGATTCCTTATATTCTGTAATGGTTGTGAGATTTTTCAGCCAGGTTTTGAGTGCTACCTCAACCATATTAATGGTTTCTCTTTCGGCTTTATCTCCAAGGGGGTCATATATGTAAGCTTCTATTTTCCCAGATGATGATAAGCGGATCATTATGAGACGCCAATGTATATTGTCACACACGCCTATTTGTGTGTGGCCATATTTCTTGAGTCTGCTATTAATGAGTTGTGTGAGTTTTTGGTCCTCCACTGTCATCTTTAGCATCATGTCTGTAAGGTCCATAGGGGCTATGGTACTCGGGTCCCGTATTTTCATCGCATCACCAACATGAGTTGCATTAAACACCGCTTTTCTGAAAGGAGTGATTCCGTTGCCATTTTAGTTTCATCTACTGCATTATCTTCGGTGCTTGCTCCACCGCTTAACATCTGCTCCGGTTCAGGCATATTATGTTGTTTGGGATCGTTATCCTTCTTGCGGTGGGGTTTATGTTTCATTATTCTTAGAGGTGATTTCATTTTAGATTTCTTTGTATTTTGGGTCCGTGTCCTCTCCCAAAGCCATGCCATTTTGGGGTTTTGAATCATGTATTTCAAGGCGCTCTTGCTTATCCTTTTGCAGGCCTTAGGTCTCTTGTGGGCTAGGTGTATTATGACTCTAGGTCCCGGGAAATATTGTTTAGGGTTCAACTTCATTTTGCTGAGTCCCGCCATTAAATGAAGAAGCATGATAGTGGGCCCGTAAGTGGTTGTTTGCAGTTCCGCTCGTGTTTTAACAATATTTTCCTCACGTCTCAGAAGGTGTCGCATTATGTAATATGTCATAATTATGCTGCCGCTTATGTCTTTATATATTTTTATTTCCATTTAAAATATATTTCGGACCGTGCTGGGCTTACTATAAGATACATATATTGTGTTAAGTTAGCAGCCCGTATTTTGAGGTCAAATGCATTCCATTTCAAGTTATTTGGAAGCCGCGATAAGTTTACCATAGACCGCTTAAGGTTAGTAGCTGACCTCATCGGGTCGCCTATAAGTTTATCTATAAGGTAGCTAGACCTCATCGGATCGCCTAAGGTAGCTAGACCTCATCTATAATATAGCTGACCTCATCGGGTCGCCTATAAGGTTAGTAGCTGACCTCATCGGGTCGCCTATTTGTGTGTGGCCATATTTCTTGAGTCTGCTATTAATGAGTTGTGTGAGTTTTTGGTCCTCCACTGTCATCTTTAGCATCATGTCTGTAAGGTCCATAGGGGCTATGGTACTCGGGTCCCGTATTTTCATCGCATCACCAACATGAGTTGCATTAAACACCGCTTTTCTGAAAGGAGTGATTCCGTTGCCATTTTAGTTTCATCTACTGCATTATCTTCGGTGCTTGCTCCACCGCTTAACATCTGCTCCGGTTCAGGCATATTATGTTGTTTGGGATCGTTATCCTTCTTGCGGTGGGGTTTATGTTTCATTATTCTTAGAGGTGATTTCATTTTAGATTTCTTTGTATTTTGGGTCCGTGTCCTCTCCCAAAGCCATGCCATTTTGGGGTTTTGAATCATGTATTTCAAGGCGCTCTTGCTTATCCTTTTGCAGGCCTTAGGTCTCTTGTGGGCTAGGTGTATTATGACTCTAGGTCCCGGGAAATATTGTTTAGGGTTCAACTTCATTTTGCTGAGTCCCGCCATTAAATGAAGAAGTGGGCCCGTAAGTGGTTGTTTGCAGTTCCGCTCGTGTTTTAATAATATTTTCCTCACGTCTTAGAAGGTGTCGCATTATGTAATATGTCATAATTATGCTGCCGCTTATGTCTTTATATATTTTTATTTCCATTTAAAATATATTTCGGACCGTGCTGGGCTTACTATAAGATACATATATTGTGTTAAGTTAGCAGCCCGTATTTTGAGGTCAAATGCATTCCATTTCAAGTTATTTGGAAGCCGCGATAAGTTTACCATAGACCGCTTAAGGTTAGTAGCTGACCTCATCGGGTCGCCTATAAGTTTGTTTAAGTTACTAGAAACCCGCTTGAGGTTATTTGGGTGCCGTATCGAAGTTATCACACTAACCGTATACTGTTTTCGCAGCTCCTGCTGACTGTGGCAGCAAAACTGCTTCAGCCGCCTGATGAGTGAGACCGCTGTCCCGTGCGGCGGCATCAAGCATCATGTCAATGGTTACTTCATCTAAGTTTTTAGATGCCTCGTCATCATCTGTTGAAACTGACTGTGTGGCACTACTACCTGCTCCATCATCTTTGCACACTACATCAATGGTGTGCGCATCGTGCCTATTGTGGGTCCCGTTGTGTTGCTGGGACTCTTTTGATGTGTTTTGGTACTGACAACAATTTATATGGCAGCTATAAGCCTCAGCAGCATTTGTGCGAAACTTGTCAACCATGTCTGCAACGGCGAGTGGCAGCTCAGGATTGCGCAGTGCCATATTTCCAGGGGTGCGGCGCACTGAAAAATAAGCAGACTCATCAAGGTGGTGCATTACATCCAGAAAGTCGATTCCATGCCGTCCGGGATGCAGCACACTCTGTGGATGGGTGACTGCACACTTATACGGGTTTGTTGACGGTTGCTCGGTTAAGCTTGCGCTCGCTATACACAAATCACAGTGATTCTGCAAACCGTTGGCTCCCCACAGCAGCCTCTGTCCCCGTATAGCTCCACTCTTGGTCATGACATACCTGCATGGCAATACACTCCATTCATTGACAGTAGCTAGGATAACTAAAGCAATAGTTAAAAACTTGCACGTTTCCTTAGAATTAACGTGAGAAAATTCACCTGTAACAGCTTTTATAGTTGATTGGTTGGCTCCTGGGTGACGTATATAATAGTGTATAAGCACATAGATATACATTAATGAATCATATATGCATATACACCTGCCTACTGTCGCGTCACGCACCGGAACACAACACGCAAAACAGGGGCATTTACTAAGTAGGCCGTGCTGGCAAACTTCAGGACATTATCAATCACCGTGGGAAGAATAAATTCATATCAGCAACACACCATATAGTGCAAGACAGTAGTAGGTATTATAACTATATATGAACACACACACACACGCTCCCCTATATATTCTATACATACCCTGTCGCGCCGCGCCTGGGAATTCAACGAGTAACACAGGGGCACCTTCTTAGTAGGCCCTGCAAGACTTTGGGCGTTAGTGTACCTTGGTATTCGCAAGTTCTGAACATATCAGATTTACATGTTATATCATAAATATATTTGCATTGACGTGGTGTGCTTTTAGTACACAGAGGAAATGTGGCTCAAAGGCTCTTAGAGGTTTTCCCACTTGTCACTTTTGTGGGATTAATTCGGACACTGCCCTGCCCTATATAGCGAGTTAATGCCACAATTTTCTTCCTCCCGCGGTGGCTGATACCGTCATGAAGGCTTTCAGTGCCTGCTTGTATAGTAGGTGCCCATGTTTGGCGCCTGGTGTTCCCGTGTGTGACGCCAAAGGGTGTACATATAACATATATATGCAATGACTTTATTGGATGAATAGACTGTTGCCCCTGGTTGAAAATAAGATGAATATTTAAACAGAGTTAAACGTTGCGTTCCCGTGAGTGGCGTGGCAGGGTGTATATTTAAACAGTGTTAATGTATCCATATTGCAATGCAATATATACTATGAAATCTAGATATCTAATCTAATAATAAACTTCATAATAAACTTCACCTCTTATTGATTCAGTTACCCTCACTTATCATCAGTGTGTTTGGCATGTTGGCTGCTGAAAAGAATCAGGCTGATCAATCACCACAGAGTGGTACACCTTACTTTGAGCATGTAAAAAATAATGGCATAAAACGTTGATGCCCGCAATAACCTCACAGCAGCAGCACATATGTGCGGCCACATCTCACAAAGCCTCCTATAGTTGAGAACACAAACACCAACTACTTGTTTCCACAACATTTAAACAACAATCCTGGCTCACCGCGTGTACCAAAAACACATATCACTGTTTCCACAACAACGATATTGAGAAATGAAATATTTTCAGACTGACTAGCTCATCTCGGGAAAGCCTGACAATAGTACACTTACACAACTCCAAAATGAAGCAACAAGCATATTGTCAGATGACCACGCTTTTCTTAAATGAAACAAGCAAACAACATGCACATAAAATGCATGAAGTGATAGCAGAACACATGTTATTATGTATATAGTATATGCATGCACGTAATTGATTCCGCCTGCATAATTGCATGATGTGTTACACCGACGATGCAAACATAAGTGAATGCATTTCTCCTCACCCAAATAGTCCGCCAAACCACTTGATTTCCCATAGGCACTCGGCAAAATGGCTGTAAAGATCAGCGAGTCGCTTGCCGCCAACATTATGCAGACATTTGCTGTTCCATGACACCATAGCACTGCAGCCGAGCAGTATCATATCCAGCTCTTCCAGCGTACGCGGCTTACGCAGTATTTCTTCCAGATTTTCGATGAACTCTCCTGCACGCACAATTAGGCTCATATGTATGTGACACATCAAGACTGGCTCTCAATGACACATATGGATGGAAACGTTTGGAATGTATCTGTATGTATGTTAGGGTTGCGACAACAGTTCTTCGGTTTGCAATTGCTGCATGGTAGCATGCGGTTGGTGTAATGGATTTGAAAATCTGATTAGGTGTTGATGATATATATACAGTTTGTCGATACACCATTCATACATATGTTCATATAACATATACACCAGTCATCATCAATTTATGAATGTGAAAATGCGGACTATGCACACACACACACACATCCACCCGAAAGGTTGGCAGTACATGTATTGGGTCGTGGTGGATCTCAAAAAAGATAATCTAACGATTGTACAAAGACATTCATTTCACAAACAAGCAGGTTCATAACAGCGGTTTGGATATATAACTGCACACTACCAAGACATAATCAAATGAGCATAAGTTGATACATGACCTCGAAATTACTTGAAGTGTCATGCAATGCAATCCACAATTGAAAGCACACTAATACTGCAGTGTTAAGAACCCAAACTCGCCCCCAGCCCACACCCCGCCCGCCCTCCCACCCGACTTTTTTCCCAAACCGACTCTTGCAAATGCCATTCTTATTTCGCTAAGGGCCCTGTGCAAACCACACTATGATGCATATGGCACTGTGTTGTGGATAACATGCGGCATCCGATAGCATGTCACTGCGGGTGCACCGCGCATGCATGCACATATATTATACCTACTTTCACATACGCACAATTGTTTGTCAAGAGCTCATCACAATGTTGCACTGACGATATGAGATGATTTCAATATATATATATATTCTGAATACACCTTGTTGTGCAGCGATCGGATATATATATATATTACGATATAACACCACCTATGAGATAATTTCGACATATATACATTCTGAATACACCTTGTTGTGCACGATATATATATATATATATATATATATATAGGTGTAATCATTATATATATATATATATATATGCACAACAAGGTGTATTCAGAATATACGAGCTCCCTATCAAAAAGAATCGTGACACCATTTTGTTTCTCAATTTACGTGCAGTACATCGCCGAATCGGAACCCACGAGCATGGCAGTTCGATTCCACGCCTATTAATATATATATATATATATAGTGATATATGTTGCAGCTCAGTCGACCGATTTCTCATCGAGATATCAATATTCCCAATCGCTACCCGAGATGAAAAACAGTGAAATCCGGTTAGAGTTCAGTAACACCACTGTATTTACAAAAAAATGCATTTTTTAGAATTGCACCTATTGTGTCATGTTTTCTACGCCGACATGCAAATGCACATGATATATGTGTTGTATGACCACACCGTATGTCTTTATGACATGTGTGGAGCCATGATTCATATGTATATATCGAAAATTGTGGAATGCGAGCATGGAATACGAGCACTGAACTCTAACCGGATTTCACTGTTTTTCATCTCGGGTAGCGAGCGGGAATATCGATATCTCGATGAGAAATCGGTCGACGGAGCTGCAACCTATATCACCATATACATTTTGATAGGCGCGGAATCGAACTGTCATACTCGTGGGTCCTGATTCGGCGATTTGCGGCACGTAAATTGCAAAACAACGTGGTGTCACGATTGTTTTTATAGGGAGCTCGTATATATATATAGAGAGAGGTGTATTCGGAATATATATATATATATTACTACATCATACAATACCATGTGATCCGTGTTATAAAATAATGATAGTAATGTATGCTTAGCCGTTATAGTGGCAACCCGCGGATGCATGTATATATCTATTTATTATATACACCCTGTCGTGCCGCGCACGGGAACACAACGCACAAAATACGAGCACAAAAATGGGCCCTGATATGTATGCATATCAATATTTATATATATATATATAATATTTCGAGGCATGAAAATCACATAGTAATCACATACAGTACCGTGACGAGCGACAACGCTCGCAACGCGGCCAAGCACACTCAAGCACACACACACACACACCGTTGTAATGCCACACGGCGACAGTAGACACAGGCCCTAATTATGCATACATACTGACACGGACACTGAGACAAACATGTACACACACACTCACGCGCACGTACGAGCGCACGCACCGCACACGATGCACGTACGATGGACACACACACACACACACACATACCGGCACTTACTGACACGCGCGCGCACGCACGTATGCGCGCACATGTGGCGATCACTTGTCGCAATGCTATGAACAAAGAGGTGCGCGCACGCTCGTAACTTGCAGAGAAATATCAGACACATGAACATATGAGAAACACGGCATACATATGGTTGCACTGCTGATGCACTCGCGTCCTTATCCAAACGATGTGGCAGAATGATGCACGCCTGATTCAATGCATACTGCTGAAAACATCTTCAAAATACTACACATCTTATAAGCCCCACTTACCTTCTCTGATGGTGACATCGTCTTCTAGAACAACTGCAATACGGTCCGATGAGTGATGATACGATGCCACAACTTCATCCCACACTTTTCCATGTGATAAGGCACACCCTATCACTCCGGCGCCTAACAATCCCGATCCAGTTTTTATGTCCTTGATCGTAAGGTCGCAAAATCGATGACTGATAACACTGCGCTCAGCAAGAGTGCGAATGTCCGCCTCTGTGAAGGACGTGGTATCTACGGCGTTGAAAGGTATGACGTTGATTTCCCGCATGCATTCTGAAGCAGAGGTGTCAAGCTGTGCTAGCTGATTAAGCAGTTTCTGATGCATGACCGCACGTGAGGGCATACATATTACGTACACATCAACTGCAATTCGCCTTATTGAATCCACACAGTCGTGACTGTCATCAGCGCGCAAATGCTCGAACATATTTGAATGACGAAATTTGATGTCCCTGCTGTTCATGCTTTCGTACAGTCAGAGACGCAGCTCCAGTAGCACACACCCGCACGCTTCAATCATGCACGGTTAAATTCACATTCTATGCGAAATCGCGACGAATCAAGCAAACCGGTAACCATGTGTGTGTGTGTGTGCGTGCGTGCGTGACAACACAGCAGCAACCAGACTCTCCTTTGCGAGAGGTAGTCTTCAAGGATGTCCACGACTCCACCACTGCAGGTCACACTGGCCGGGAGAAGACGCTGGAAAGAGTTCTACGCAGGTTCTGGTGGAAAAATGCCTCCGAAGACGTGGCAGGATGGGTGGCCTCATGTCCTACGTGTCAAGCGGTTCGTCCCCGGGCATCCTACCCCGATGGATTGTTGAATCCGCACGCTATTCCTCAACGTAACTGGCAAGATGTGAGCGTAGACTTCGTTACAGGGTTGCCGCTCACCGCCCAGGGGAATGACGCCTTCGTCACCTTTACGTGCAAGCTGAGCAAAATGGTACACCTTGTGCCCATGAATTTTGGGGACAGCTCTGCGCAGACGGTGGCCCGCATCTACTTCGACGTGGTCTGGAGGCAGCATGGAGCCCCCATGAAGATTGTATGTGACCGTGACCCCAGGTTCCAAGACTCGTTCTGGCGTGAGCTAATGAGACTTATGGGGGTGCGGGTGGCTTCTACCACTCCGTACAACCCTCGTTCAGACGGGCAGGCGGAACACACCAACAGGGTGGTCGAGGACATGTTGCGCTCGTTCGTGGGTGCCAATCCGGATGACTGGGACCTCTACATGACAAACATGGAGTTTGCTATCAACGACTCGCGCAGTGACGTCACAGGATTCACTCCCTTTGAGCTATGCTACGGGGTGTCTCCGATGTCTCAGCTGGACCTGTTCCTGGAGGCTGCGACTCTCCCTGGCTCTGCGCGACGAAAAGGGGGGTGGGCACCGCCCATGAGATGGCTGTGAAGTTTTCGTCGCAGTTGCGGGACGCGCGTGGCCGCCTTGAGTTGGCTCAGCAGCGCCAGCGGGAGCAGTTCGACCGGCGTCACACGCAGCATATATAGGTACGCAGTGGGGGATCTGGTATGGATCGAGGCTCGTCACCTGACGGAGAAGGTGATGGACCGTGCGATGTGCCGGAAGCTCGGCAAGCGTTGGCACGGACCTGTAACTGTCGTGGAGTGCTTCTACAGCGATTTGCAGGCGGAGCTGGCGGAGGCGGACCGCGGGGCACCGGTGGCTTATCGGTTGGCTCTACCACCGCATTGGCGCATTCACGACGTGTTTGCACAGCACCGCCTGAAGCCATACGTTTCCGGCATGGATGAGTTTGCATCTCGAGCACAACTGCCTGTACCTGACCCGGTAATGGTAGATGGGCAAGCGGAAGCTCACGTGGACAAAATTCTGGCGTATCGTGTACGCATGGTCAAGGGTAAATCAGTGGAGGAATGGAAGGTACGCTGGACGGGCTACTCGGCAGCTCACGACCAGTGGCGCTCCAGAGACAAGATGGACAGAGGCGGGGAGAATCAGCAGCTCAAGGAGTTCGAGGCACGGCGGTTGGGCATGCAGGCGGACATGCTGAAGTCCGTTGAGCATGGCCGACGTCAACGTCAACAGCGACAGCCCGTTCACCTTGGTGTCACTTTATCCCAGCTAATGGAACATCAATGTGACGTCCCGGAAGTGGATTCTCCACCGGAAGACTTCTGTCTGCCGTGGGAGCGGGTGGAAATCTTGGAGAACGGAGAGCTAGTGGTGATCACCGACCTTGAAGAGCGAAAGACCCGGCCAGTGAGAATCTTGGTGTTGTTCAGCGGAACCGGATCGGTGGAAAGAGAGTTTGCAAAGTGCTTTCCGTCTGCCTCGGTGGTTACGCTCGACAACGACCCACGATGGCAACCCGACCATCTCGCATCAATGGAGGACTGGGACCCCACTCAGTACCCACCGGGATTCTTTGATGTCATCTGGGCCAGCCCTCCATGTACCCAGTACAGTCAGGCGCGCACTACGGGAGGACCTCCTGATCTGGAAGGAGCAGACAAGAGTGTGAAATGCACCCTGGATGCTATTGAGTACCTGAAGCCCAAGCACTGGTTTCTTGAAAATCCTGAAGGAAGATACCCGAATGCACTGCGGTTGCGGTCAGTGGTTCGTGAACTGCCACAGCCTCTTTTTTGCACCTACTGTAAGTATGGGGAGCGATATCGTAAACCAACGTGTATCTGGACTAGCTCACCTCCTATGAATGGTTGGTGATGCCCCAGGGCCTGCAGAACTCTCCCTCTCAATATCAACGGCGAATGCAGCGTGCACTCGGTCATCTCCCCTTTGTGCGAATTTTCATCGACGATGTGGTCGTCTTCTCGCGCACGGTGGAGGAACACTACGACCACGTACGTCAGTTCTTGGACACTTGTCGAGAAAAGGGGGTATATTTGAAGGCGTCCAAGGCGCAGATGTTGAAGGAGTCTCTACGGTTCCTGGGCCACACTCTCTCCGCCGAAGGATGCCAACCTCAGCATGACAAGGTGTCCTCCATCAAGGACTGGCTGGCCGAAGCTGGAGACGGTAACCCACGTCAGACAGTTCCTTGGGCTAGCAGGGTACTACCGCCGGTTCGTGCACCGGTTCTCGGAGATTGCCCAACCCTTGACCTCGCTCACCAAGACCGACGTACCGTGGCAATGGGGAGAACTCCAGCAATAATGGGCCTTCGACGAGTTGAAGACCGCACTCTCCTCAGCCCCTGTATTGGCATTGCCTGACATGAAGGCAGCCGCGGATGGGTCAGCGCCGTTTTTGGTACAAACGGATGCAAGTGGAGTTGCTTTGGGGGGCGTACTCATGCAAGATACTGGTGACGGTATGAGGGTGATAGCCTACGACAGTCGGCAGTTTTCTGCGGCGGAACAGAATTACCACACCGGCGAAAGGGAGCTCTGCGCGTTGCACCATTGCACCACCGTCACCTGGAGGCACTACCTGTTCTCCTCCGACTTCCGGTTACAAGGTGACCATCGCCCCCTGGAATGGCTAATGTCCCCGGGACGAGAGCTTACAGTAGCCGACGGCAGGCACGTTGGTACATGGACCTGGTGGAAGTTGGTGTCCCACGAATGGAATACGTCAAAGGAGCTCTTCTTCTGGTCCCCGATGCGCCGTATCTCGCCGACCTGACTACGTGGCAAAGGACCCGCGAGAAGGGCTCAAGGAGACCGGCGTCGTAGACAAGGAGACGGACCTCCCCAAGGACCCACTCTCCGTGCTGGATGCCGACGAGATCTTTGAAGACCACCCGCCAACCCCTGTACCAGGATGGGTGGCCACCATGGAATCATGGATGGATGGCGTGGAGACACTTCAGGTGGCGGAGCGGGCCCTGGAGAGCCTGCTCCAGGCTGGTAGCGCGCCCTGTCGCGCAACCGGCTCGGCTGAGCATGCTGCCAGCTCAGTGGGGCATGCAGCGGGGCATGCGCCGGGGCATACGGGGCATGCGGGGCATGCAACACAGCCGGCTGAGCATGTAACCAGCTCAGCGGGGGCATGCAGTGGGGCATGCGGGGCATGCGGGGCATGCGGGGCATGCGGGGCATGCAACATGGCCGGCTGAGCATGCAACCAGCTCAGTGGGGCATGCAGTGGGGCATGCCCATGCGGGGCATGCGGGGCATGCGGGGCATGCGGGGCATGCAACGTGCCAGCCTGAGCATGCAACTAGCTCGCCTAAGCATGCACCCGCTGGAGAGGAACTAATGCTGCGAGCTCCCACCGACTACTTCACTGATTTGTCCGAATCTGGAAAGCGCCGGCAGGAAGCGAGCACCCCGGGATCCGATCCAGTGTTGCGCCGTAGTACACGGCTGCGACAAACCACTGCTACGACGATTCCTTCCACCAAGCCGAAAACCTCGACACCGCCTGCTACGGATTTCCGAGGTTCTAAGCAGCCAGCTCAGCCGTCTGGTCGAGCCATTTAGGTTATCTGTGTACCGTGTCTGAGTATCTGTGGCTTGTGTTATGTTACCTGCTCTTTACCAGTTATCCGCATATGGTTTTTGTGTAGTTTGAGTTAAGTTAACGGAGAGCCGTGTTAAGTTGTCCAGTTGCAGCATTGATATTTGATACATATATTGTGTTAAGTTAACGAACGGCATCGGGTAAGTTATACGGACTTTATGGTAACGGTTTCCAGTGCTTGCATTGCCGTATCGGTTAGGGCAAAAAGTGGGACTGACTATATTGTATGTTGCTTTAACCCCTAAACTGCGGAGGGAATTTTTTACCAAAAACGGTTCTTTTGCAAATTCACTTTTATCATCGTGCATCTCGACGTGTCACGTGTGCACAATAGCATTTACCATTCGATACCCATACACAAACATTTTGGGCCATCACACATACGTAATTTCGGAATATATATCGATATATCGAGAATATACAAGCAAAAATATCGGGTTTTTGGAGATCATGTTTCCGGGAAATGCTCTCTCACGACCACAACTTCGAGTGTTGGATTTGCCCACGTCCATCAAACTACGAGGTTTATGCATGGTTTCAGATATACAACGAGTTTGGGGGGTAAATGTCACTTATATATCGAAATACGTAGCAATATAGGTGAAAAAAACACCAAAAAACAAAACAAAAAACATTAGATTTTCAATGTTTTCCATACGTAAGGCCAGATTTGGTGTTTTTTGGGGAAAAGCTGTGTAGAAAGTCGGTGTATGCTCCACGTGAGATGCGTTGCGGTTTGATATGACAATATACAATAAAACATTTCACACACGTGGCCAATAAAGCATGTAGCACGATTTTACGCGTTTTAAAAGCGATTTCTTCGATTTCACGTCACACGAGAATGGCAAACTTTGAGGTTTCGCGGACGTGAGAAATGCTTCTAAGTGAGATATATATCATTGATATATGGGTAAAGTAAGTCGATACATTTTAGGAATACATGTTCAGGTAGACGTATATAACCTAGGTAAGTGATTCCGACCACTGTCCTTGACACAAGTGGCCGAGGAATGAATTTGGAAGTAAGTCCGTTGATGAGCTAGCTCATCACATAGCAGTTTAGGGGTTAACCGACTGTTTATTGTAGTTGTCACAAGTGTAGTTAATGCTCTCGATATGTTTTGTCAGACTATCATACTGAAGGATATAGTTGTCATAAAAACAGTTTAAGTTAGCAGACAGTTCAGTGTGTTGCACACCTATGTGTGTATGAATAACAGACTGCCGTGTTATGTTATCTTGCTGCCCACTACTGCTGACATATATTACCACATAGTAAGCGGGTTCAGAGAAGTAAACAGGGCTAAGCGGTTTCACAGATTTAGCAGGGTGAACAGTGTACATGCTCATAAGAAGGGACACAGAAAGGAATTCGAGTATTGAGACAGCTTTAATGGTATGTGAAAACAACTTTACCATATCAAGGTGTGTCGGGGTCTATCACCTGTAAAAAGGATGGTGCTAAAAAAACCAGGATCCAGACCGATTGAGAAAGTGCTGCGGCTGTCAGCTGGAGCAGTGAGAAGGCTTCTGAAGAGGTGTTGAAGGCAGTCACTGTTATTTTAAAAACGGTTTGCAAGATTGACTTCCCGCAGCTTCTCTTTCTCAGCACTACCAGCCGTGAGCTTGTGGGCAGGGCTCTGGGATGATGGTTCAGACTTTCTTTTTTCTGCACGTGCACGAGCCTGTTCCCACTTAGCTGTGCTAGCTCCTCGGGATCCTGCCCCCTTCTGACTTGATCGACCGTTGTCTGCTCTGCCCTTTCCTTTTCCTTTTTGTTTCAGTTCTGAGCAGATGCTAGAGCAATGACCGTACCTTGTGGGCACTTATAGCACTCCCAGGCACTGCACTGTGACAAATTGACGATGCCCATAGGCTCAAAAATGTATCTGGTTGGGATGAAGTAAATTTGGTCTTCCTTCGGTTTAGGTTCCTTCGGCTCCGGTGCAGGAACTAATGGCGGTCTCAGGATTGCATAAAAGCGGCGAACAAATCGAGGACCGTTCCTAGCCTGTTCGTGAAACGATTGCACGTACACAATCCTGGACACAAACTCAGAAAAGACTGTGCCGCTGAGGAATTCCACTATTTTCACCGTGGAGACTTGCAAATTCGCAGCTGCTGCCTCAAAGATTATGTTAAATCGGACTAGGCGGCTTGATTTCGGAGCAGCGACATACTTCCTGTTGTCGATTACAAAAACTGCCTTCTCCAGTATCGCTCTGGCCTCGTCCTCCGATTTAACTCGGACGAGAATGAAGGGCACCTGCACCTGCATACAACACGTGTGTGTGGTGTGCATAAAGTTGTGGGCTGATGCACAAAGAATTAACAAGTGCGTGCTTACACCTAACAATCTCGATGCGTCACGAAAAGGAATGATGTTTTGTGCTTGATGTTTATGGACGTATGGGGAACGTGTGATTACCTTTAATGGTGTACCGTCGTTGTCGTTTCGGTCCAGGCCTTTAATCGAGAGGTGTGAGATGTCCAGGTTCAGGCGATCGAGCAAGCTCGTGAGCTGACGCGTTATTTCGTTAATTTCTCTGTCCTTGAATTTCCTTGTGTCCCCTTGATCCATACGCGTTACCTTCAATGTCTGAATAAAATCTTCGTTGCTAAAGTCACCCTCGTGCCCTGCAATTACCTCTGTTCTGTTTTTGACAGCTGCGCGCGGTATGCTGCTGTGCGCGTAAGATTGCAGAAGGGTCGAAGCGCCGCAGATTCCTCGTGGCCTACAAGAGTGCTCTCATACGCGCCTATGAGATTGGCGCTACCATATTCTCCTGTGCACAAATTGTCAGTTAATTCGCGGAGTAATGACGAGAATGCAGTGCTTCGAACAATGCCCTTCGCCCTATAGGGCGAGCTGGAACAGGAATGGAAAAATGCGGTGCAGCAATGCCACTCACGTTGTGAGTCATATTCTCCTGTGCACAAATTGTGAGTTAATTCGCAATGCAATGACGAAGGTGCACTTAGCGTGTCTAGGTGATGTTTACGCACGGGGTTTTTGGTGTCTCGAACGATGTCCTTCGCCCTATAGGGCGAGCTAGAACTGAAGTGGAAAAATGCGGTACAGTACACCTTTGCCACTCGCGTGTTTGTGAGTTTCTTACTAAGTCAGATGCAGAAAATGTGAGAAGTAATCTACTTTCTAAAGGCATAATGAGCGACAAATTGGCGCCTAGTTTGGACAAAGCTTTATCTTCTGCTTGTTCCCAATCGTCCTCCTCTGTTTCCTCTATGTTGATTCCTCCAAAGAGAGAGGCAGATGGCGAAGCGACGAACTGCGACTCTTCCTCGTACCCAGAAGCGTTGTTCGCGTTGTCTTTGTCCGATCCCTCCAGCTTCGCCACCTCTAAGGCTGAGGCTTCCAGTACAGGCAGGTAGAGGTTGAATTCCAGAAGGCAGGTAACACAGTTTGCGATGTTCCCAGGTGCTACTTCTCCTCTCGTGTAGTCCACCAGCTTCTGAATGCGAACGCGAACCTCTGGGTTGTTTATCGAAATTTCGTACTTGCTAGCTTCGTCTTCGATGGTGCACAACTTCGTCAGGTACTTCACGATGTAAGAGATGTAGGACGCAAGGGCGCTGTTCGTTTTGATTTTACCAAAGAAGAACGTAAGATTGAAACTCTCTCCGTGTAATTCCAGTGCCTTGGCCTTGAAATGCTTGAAGATCAGAGACGTCACCACGTCCTTTCCCAGCGCGTCCACCCAGTCTTGAATGCGTCTTTGTACTTCTCCTTCTATCAGCTTCGCTTCTTCATACTTCTCTCTCAGCGTCTTACTCGTTTTTTCCGGCGTTGGCGGCAATTCTTCTGTGTTCATATTGAAAGATGGGAGTGCGCAACTAAAAACATAACACACCAACAAAAGGCGCGTCAAGATCACAATGGCGGTTTAACTTTTTTTTTTTAAACTTTGTTGAACTGGCGGTGTGTTACGGTTTTGGTACCTCACTGGGGAGTAAACTCCCCAGCTTCACCAGGTGTAAATGTTTTCCCCAGCTCTCTGAGTCGAAACTCAGATTGCTGGGTTCGTAGAGTTCATATTACGAACTCAAACCATAGATGCGTTAAAAGAAACAGGCAGTAAAGACAGGGTTTACGAGCGTAAAGGCCATACTGAGTCAAAACAAGCAAAGTGGGGTTCAAATTATACCTCAAAGTCGTCGTATATTTTAGAAACGTCTAAAAAAACTAAAATATCAACATATATTATGGTATACTGCAAAATTGTTTTTTCAGTTTACAGTTCCCCCCACGCGACAATAAATGGAACAACCCTTAGTATCCGTGAACGTCCGCCCCTGCGTTTTGCATCACTGTTTGAGCCCGATATATCTATCCCACACACTGAACGGCACGTGAGATCGGCCAACAAAAGCCAGCCCACCACCATCCCGATGGATGTGAAAAGCAAATCAAGAGCAGGGCGGGGCCGTGACAATATACCACAAACGCATACATATTCCCAACCAAAATGCAAAGCAGCATGGAAAGATGATACGATGTGACCGATCGTCGCCAAACAATTGTTGGTCTCTGGGTTACGGAGTAAGCGGACCCTGCTGGCATGCCCCCCAGTCAGGGAAGATATCTTCCGTTGAGCTGGTACGGCCCCAAATCAAATTTTCCTTCGGCCCGCCTTCGGTCCGCCCGGTCCAAACTACAAACTGCCCGCCGCAGGCGCGAAAATTTTAATCTTAAGTATGGGAAAATCCAAAAATCGTAAAATTTTCATCAAAATTTTAGAAGTTTGCGCCAAATTGGTTCGGCCCCAAAGCAATTTCTCTTTCGGCCCCTCTTCGGCCCGGGCCCCATTTTGGCGACTCAGTTCGGCCCGGGGCCGGCCAATCGGGGTAAGATATCTTCCCTGCCCCCAGTGTATATATCCCACACACACACTGAACGGCATGAGATCGACCAACAAATGCCAGCCCATCATCATCCCAGTGGATGTGAAAAGCAAATCAAGAGCAGGGCGGGGCCGTGACAAGATACCACAAACGCATACATATTCACGACCCAAATGCAAAGCAGCATGGAAAGATGATACGATGTGACCGATCGTCGCCAAACAACTGTTGGTCTCTGGGTTACGGAGTAAGCGGACCCTGCTGGCATGCCCCCCAGTGGCTCCCGGTCGATGGATGGGACCTGTTGGTCCATGGTTATGTCATGAATGCAGTCACACCACACAGCATGGACACCCCATGTCAAAAAAAGGAAACATGCGGGCACCTAAGTGCTCCCCACAAAATTCAAGGGAAAACACAGAAGGTGTACATCACCACCTTCTGCCTCTCCTCGCAGCACGACAGACGAATCTACCGAGCTCTCCAAGAGGCAGTGCCCGCCAGAATGGCACCACAGGGATAACCGCCTCCCAAAACCCACTTCCACCCGGCGGCCGTCCCCGTTCACAGCGATCCGCCAGTACTTCATATCAAGGTCAAAGAACACAAGTCCCCCGGCATGTGTAATAACCATGAGCACTGTACACGGAGAGGGAGCTAGCGTCAGACGAATCCAAGACACTCCCAAAAAGCGAGCCGTAGACGAATCCCCGACGCACTCAAAGACACAAAGAGGCAGTACCCATCAGAAGGGTACCACACACACACACATACGCACATATATATATTCCTTCTCACATATATATATTCCTTCTCACATATATATATTTATTTCACCGTCTCCGTGACACACTCCATGCAATTGTAAGCAACGAGTCCAAAATTGAATTCTGGCAATTATTATTTCGGGGTTTACGGGTCACTCTGCACTGCCACACATTTTTCATCCAGGTTTTATCGTGCTGAGATTCAGTAGTTCAGTATCACGTATGACGTATGACAGTGACAGTGACAGTACAGTGACTTCCTACCTGTACTCAGTAGTTCGACTTCGGTAGCTTAGACTGTGACACACGATATGATTGCCTAGTGACGGCCTCAGAGCTTAGATAGCCTGAGAGTCGTGTATTCATTTCTATCTTTTGATATACCCGATTGCCTCGCTCAAACCCTACGGCGTTCAGCGTTTTCACTGTGTCACTAGGACATTCTAGTAGGCTATAGGCCCACCACTTGCCTAAAGTGGTTTTGATTCAAAGCCACTAAATGGTTGGCTAAAGCTGTAGAGGGGCGAGCGTGGCTGAGTAGGTAGAATGTTGCGGGGTGCCGCGTTTTCGCGGCACAACTGACTGCGTGGATGGAGAGGTAAGCGCGACGAGTGGCGGAGGAGAGTACGGAGAAGATGGGTCAGCAGAGAGCGCTGGGGCCCCCGATGGTATGCAGCATTGCGCAGAGTTTGGTACTGAGTGGTTCGCGACACGTTAAAAAGGCCATGACCTCGGACATCGACAAGCGCGGAGACCTCGACCCTACTCTCCTACTTTCCGCCCACCCCCGCGCCGCTCCGCATTTTTCCTCACTACTCTATACGTCTTTACCCGTATCATTTTACCTTAATTTGCCACGCTTGCCGCTTGTTTGTGAACTTTGAGCGGATCTTGAAATCTTGCGGGCGACTTGGCCGTTTTTGACCGCTTATAACTTGCGGACCACTTGAGCTCAGACATTTTCCTTTGGAGGGTGTTTTTACTTCACCATTACCGGCCGTGTTACCGAGTTTCGTGGGCATCGGAGCAGATTTTGAATTTATCTTGGATTTGGCCCCTTCCTTGAGGGGGCTCACCCTTATCGTTAGGGTTTCATCCCTTCGGTGCTTCGCTTACGGTTGCCATGGCTGCCGTGGATCCTTCTGATGGATTCACCACTCCGGTTCCGGCTGGGATCGACACGCGGAGGGCGCTTCCCTTCAGCGACGGCCCTGAGGAGCCTGTGCCCCCTACACCTGTGAAGAATCGCCCACTTGCGGGTGATGAGACAGGCGGTGCTGTGATTGTCAGGGAGTTCCTTAAGGACTGCCAGACTATTCTCCGCGAGCCTGGTCACCGAGCCAGCATCATCCAGCAAGTTCGTGACCAGTGCCGGCCCACTCACATCAAAGCCTCGGAGTGGGTTTTCGACATCGACAAGATCAAAGGCCAAGTGCCTCGGGAAATTGCTTTGGACCGCTTCACTCAAGCGGTAAAAACCCAGCTAACTGACTTCAATCTCCAGTTTGCCACGGTATTCCACCCGACAGACCTCGCCACGACTGTTCTTCCTGAGGCCACTCGTATTCTCTACCGCATCCTGACGTCATTGGTGCGTGGATCATGCCTTCGGCTCATTGAGGAGTCGGCTACGGTGTCTCCGGATGATGGGCGCCGTGTGATACGGCTGTAGATACAAGCGCCGTGAATATATTATCAATATACAAAAGAAACACTGCAAAGTTGGACAGCAATGCGAGTGTACGGATGAGCGGGTTTGTGAGTGCAGTCTCTGTAAGAGGATCTGCTGAAGCACAACGCTTCCTCACTTTTATACCTACGTCACCCATCATCTTAGATGGTACCGCCATTGGGTTGTGAACCCGAGACGTAGGTTGAACGACCAGCATGGTAGTAACGACCATTCTACACATTTGGGGAGTTTGGGAGTTTTGGGAGTTGGGGAGTTTTACAATGGGAGGCCCTGAAAAAACTGAAAATTTGACCGAATCTAGGGTTTAAGATTTTCGCGAGTGGAATGTAATTTTATTTAATTTTCCGGTTGTTTTAGGGTTTAAGAAATATTCCTGATTTTCACTAAAAAAATCATCTTTTTCAGCCTGAATTACGTAAGGAAGGTTTATGGGGTTTTTGTGTTAAGAAAACATAAATTTTCAATTGAAGTTCTACAATATTTTACGCCTTTTTAAGCTTCAAAATTTTTTCGAAACTCGGTAGCAAAATGATACTTTATACGTCTGATTTTTATGAAATATGTTTTTGGGGGTTCATCGATGAACCCCTTTTTTTTTCTTCTAGTTTTATATGAATTTCAGGCCTTTTTGGGTTTTGGGGTGTTTTACAAGGGGAGGCCCTGAAAAAATTGAAAATTTGACCGAATCTAGGGTTTAAGATTTTCCCAAGTTGAATGTAATTTTATTTAATTTCCCGGTTGTTTTAGGGTTTAAGAAATATTCCTGATTTTCACTAAAGAAATTATCTTTTTCACCCTGAATTAAGGAAGATTTATGGGGTTTTTTGTGTTAAGAAAACATAAATTTTTAATTGAACTTGTACAATATTTCACGCATTTTTAAGCTAATTTATTTTTTTTGAAAATCTGTAGCAAAATGATACTTTTTACGTCTGCTTTCATGAATTATTTTTTGGGGGGTTCATCGATGAACCAATATAATTTTTTCAGTTTTCTATGATTTTCAGGCCTTTTCGGCGTTTTTTTAAAATTTGAAAATTTTGGAAAAAACCCAGAATTTTTCTACACTTTCAGGAATATCTTTGGTTGGCTTTGTTCCTATTTTATGGGGGTTGCCCCGTTTTCCCCCCTTATTTCAGGCATAAAACAGCCGACTACCGCTAGGTCACCAACTCCAGTTACGACGCGCGCCCGGACTTCTCTTAAATACCGAAGAACACGGACAGAAAAAATTAAACACGCAAACACTTAAACGCTTTGGACGCTTGTACTATTCACTAGATTAGAACGCTTGTTCACGTAAAATATAAAGCTTCAAATCAATATTCAAAGCAAAGTTACCGGCGCGCATGTTTTGCCTCCAGAGTTTAACACGACTTCACCCTTTCTTGTGCCCTTCGCCCCATCGCCTACTCGTCTTCGTGCATTGACCAACTACGTTCTCCATTGGTTTTTCACGTGCTTTCGCGGACCACTACTAACCACAAGTCCCGGTGGCCGGCCCCCCAGTTCGGTTCAAAACATACTTCTCGCCAAGATCCCTAACTAACTTTCACATTATCCCTGGACACTCAGTCGCATATTTCCCAATGTGTGGTACCTGTGGAAAAACAATTACGTTAGTCCAAAGCCCAACAAACCGTGCAAACAACAATGTCGCTTTCGTACCTGAGTTACTGCTCTTGAAATGTCAAGGCCCCAGCTCCAAGCCGTTGTTCCCTAGTTAGTGACAACCCATGTGCCACAACCAGGTCCGTAGGTGAAGGCGGTACATCACAGTAGTTGGGCAATACCGTAGCGCAACACTGGTGGAGAAGACAGAATTGAAACTTGTGGTTTACCCACTGACCATTCACCTTGCGCCGACCCATGACCACCACCCTTGGGCCATCCTTTGAAAGGATGGGTTGGGATTGCTTGTGGGTCTTCGCTGTCACGCAACCCTTGCGGGACTCGGAGGCCGCGCATCTTGCTTTCCTACCGGTACCGGGCACCACCATCCATTGCCCGTAGGCCAGTTCCTCACTCCCGACACGATCGCCGGTGGTGAGGCGGGATCCCAGCGCCGTTAAGATGTCGTCGATCTCCTCCGTGGTAAACCCCGATTGCACGTAAAATGCATGTCCAGGTTTGAACCCCGCGCGGAATAGGAGGGTGGACAGGCACAAGCAAAGCTTCACCGAAGTCGACCTTCCCACGCGAGTCATCGTTTGGCGCCATGAGTAGCATGAGCAGGTGATGCGTTGTTGCGCCGCCCGGGCCAGATGACCAAATATCACCCGCGAGGGTTCACCTCGACCAGAGGACAAGGTGTAACTGCGGTCCAGGAAGCCGTCGTGTCTTCCACGTGCGGTTAAACGGACGGTGGGTTGGCCAACCTGTATCACTTTCAAGCGCTTGTCAGGCTGCAAGAACATGCGAGCCAACATTTGCGCGTGGCCTTTCGTGGTGCTTGTCTGGTACCGCACCTCGTCCAAAGACCCGACGGACACGCGGCGAGTGTCCACGTAGCGATGTTCGGAATGAAAGTGCACCGCGGTCTCCAAATATTGCACCACGAGAGCCTCGTCCACCTCTTGGGAAGACTGCCAAACATAACGGGCGGCGGGGTCCTCGGTGTTTGGGTCGAACTGCCATTGGAACTCCAAAGGGTTCTCGAGGCATGCCCGCACCAACTTGATGGCCGGAGTCGGCGTTCCAGGCTCGTCGATCGTCACCCTAGTCTTAGTCCTCTTCCCCATCGATCGGACTTGGTTTGGTCGGTGACTGCGTGTCTCCGTCGTCACTGGACCAGGAGTGACATATATTTCACGCACCTCCTCAAGGACGTCGTACGCGGTGTGGCGTGCGCGTTGCATGGCGGTGTACACCCTTCGCCGCTCATCGTAGAGGGTGTTCGTGCGGGAGTCCCGCTGGCTGTGGCCACCTTCTCCTACGTGCTCCAACCAGGCGGATTGAGTGATGTACGTCACGTTCTCCAGGTGCAAGAACTCGGAGGCCGGCAGATTCACGCCGATCAGTTTGCCGTCCTTGGAGAAGAGTTGCTCCGCCGGGTTAGCCCCTTTGCTTTGTGTGAAAAGCTGCAGGGTGCGTTCGCCTTCACCTTCGTAAAATAAAACGAGCGAAGACAAAGAGGATTGCACGCTCTTGCTCTCTTGCTCCATGATGAAGTCGAAGAGGCGCGCACGTGCGTCCATCACACGTCTGGGGGCTTGTGCTTCGTACCACCGTGTGAACAGTGTCCGGAACTGGGTCTCCTCGAAACTCTTGTCCAAACACCGAGCGTGTATCCCCATGTTCGCAACGAGGTGCAAGTCACAGCCTTTCTCCAACGAGTTGCCCGCCTCGTCCCGCGTCATGTACTTCTTTCGGTCCTCCCGGCGCATGAACTTGTTGTAGTTCAAGCGGATGCCGATCCAGCCTCCGCCACCCGCGTCACGGACGAAACCGACGGGACGAAAGCAAATCTCACCTTTTGGGTTGGTCTTTACCCAAACCTCCTTGTCTCGATATTTCGCGAAGTCGGCGTCCTCCATGGCCACCGTCCGGCAAGCGTAGTCGATGCCTTGCCACATCTTCTCCTCATCCACACCGCGTTCACCCGCCGGCAGCACGAAGGTTGCTAGTTTTATCAACCCAATTCCGGGCACGACCGTTGCAACCTTCTCGACAACGCGACCGTTAATGCAGCTGTGGCCACCATCAGAACATGCGTAGCAACCGATGAACGGAGGCTTGCCGAGAATGCGGTCCATCAACAGCATGATCTTCGCGGGGGACCACGGCAAGTCCAGGGGGCACATGAACCAGTTCAGAGGTGCGGTGTCGAAAAGAAGAGTACGGTATCCCTTTGAGTCTAGGATCCGTTTCATTTCCTTGACCTCGTCATCAGCAGCACGCTCGGGGGCACGTTGAGTCGCACGGTGTTCTTTCATCACGTCGCGGACGGCGCGAGCGTCTTGCATTTCGCGGGCCACCTAAAATGGAACCATGCATTAAGAATAACATGTCAAGACAGCATCTTCTCGAAGGCAACCGTTGTGGCGGAGTTCTTCAGCTTCTCGGAAGTGAAGCGACCACCGAAAACGGGAAGGGCTTCTTTGATGGCGTCTTGGGTTTCTTTGGAAACAACGGCCTTCCCCTTTTTATCCATGGGTTGGCAGGCATGGGTGCCTTCGTGTCTAAAGAGCAGTAGGTGGCCTTCGGCTGCGGGAAGGTCGATGCGGACCAAAGTAGCCCGGGCACCACAGGTAATAACTTCCATGGGTTCTTGACACTTTTTGCATGGAGGGCCTTCAATCTGAAAGAAGAAAAGAAAAGCGTAAGGTCCTACTGGAAAAGTGGGGAAAGTGTACGGGAAAACCTTGGGATTAAAATACCTCAACGCCGAGGAAAGCGGAAGCGGAGCGTTTGCCACGTTGTTGAGAACTTGTCTGAACGAACTCTTTGTCATGGGTTTTAAAGAAAGAGCACTCCGTATTCCTGCAAAGTTTTTCTCCAAGGCAGTTTTGAAGTCGAACTTGAGAGTTGCAGTCCTTGACGGCATCTTGTCGGGTTACCTCCGCCCAAGTTGTGGCGCAGGCGTGGGACCAAGAACGGTTCGTGACATGGAAGTCAAGTTTGTTCAGCGGTAGACCGCCCTTCCCGGTTGGTTTAGGAAGAGGTGAGGACATGTGGTGACCAAAAGTTACATTGCCATCGACGTCGAAGGGGACCTTGTTCACACGTTTGCAATCTGCGGGCCACTTAAAAGAAGAGGCGTGACTGGAAGTCGAGTCGGACTTGGAAAGGTTTGTCGAAGCGACGGACTCCGTGGGCTTGGGCTTCGTGTTTGGTGAGAACCGGGGAGTCTTGCACTCGCCGGTGTAAATAATGTCTTCTTCATCATCGCTGTCATCGCTTTCGCTGTCGCTTACCAAGATTGGCATGTTGTCGTCGGTAGGAGTACCGTACACATTGTGCAAGAAGCCCGCGTGAACGGGAAACAGGTCCAAAGAGCAAGCAACGGAGTCATCGTACTCGGAGGTGACGGAAAGATCTTCTTTCTTGTCAAGACTAAAAACATTGCAAAGTGTGTCGCTAGTCACAAAAGGGTCTTCAAGATGCCAAACAATAGGAATTTCACGAACGACATCCCCGGTTTCAAGGCAGCGAAAAGTAACAAATTGAGTGGACATTGCATTAGCCCTAGGAAGTCGGTAAAATAAATGCACTCCCGAAGTGAAAGTGTCGAGGAGAGGCCTTAAAAAACTCTAGTCGCCAAAATAAAAGGCGACGCCGAAATAAAATCGAGTCGAGGCGACGGCTGGGAAATTTTCGAGTCGAGTCGAGAACGACACCGACCAAACGAGTCTAGCTGTTTCGGAAAGAGAGGCGAAGGAAAAAATCGAGTCGAGTGTCGAGTCGAGGCGAAACCTTCAAAATATTCGACTCGAGGAAACGCTTTGAAAATTTAAAAAAAAAATATCGAGGCGAAAAAATATCGAGTCGAGAACGACACTGACCAAAGGAGTCGACGTGTTTCGGAAAGAGAAGTCGAAGAAAACCTGAAGACAGTTGAGAGCTAGTAAAGAACTCTAGCCGCCAAATAAAAAGCGCAAAGATTTAAAGTCAAAAGAAACAAGCAAAGATGCCTGCAAAAAAAGGAACCACCAAGAAGTCCGGGGATGGCAACACGGAAAGGTTGGTTTACGCGGACGTGATGGAACAGCGTTTCGTTGAGCAGAAAGTGCTGAAGCTCGCGGACTGCTCTTTCGCTGACAACCCAAGAGGACACAATCACAACGGTGTCAACGTGGAGAAGTCCGTTGAGAAAAACGGCATCGACCTTTCCCAAACCATGATCTGGCGCCGCGCCAAAAAAGGAGATCCTAAGGCCCACGGGTAAGTTTCACTAAACCTTCTTGAAGAACTGCGCTGACAAAAGGTAGAAGAGACAAGTGTGAAAAAGCGTTCATCGATGAACGCTTTTTAAAAAACACTGCTAAAGAAACAAGTGTTTTAACAGGTTTAAAGAAAAGTGTTCATCGATGAACGCTTTCTTTATTTTGTTTCTGAAGCTTGAGTATTTTAAACTGTTTTTAAGAAAGCGTTCATCGATGAGCGCTTTTCTTAGTTTTCCTTGTATTTTCCCTAAAACTTTGCGGTTTGGAGTTGCAAAAGCTGCGATATTTCTGTGTGATTCAGCTTTTTTCTCAGGAAAAATACAAGGAAAACTAAGAAAAGCGTTCATCGATGAACGCTTTCTTAAAAAGAGTTTAAAATACTCAAGCTTCAGAAACAAAATAAAGAAAGCGTTCATCGATGAACACTTTTCTTTAAACCGGTCAAAACACTTGTTTCTTTAGCAGTGTTTTTTAAAAAGCGTTCATCGATGAACGCTTTTGCGTTCATCGATGAACGCTTTTCTTATTCAGCAAAAAAAGGTTAGTGCTTGAACTCTTCTTGGTTTTGCATGGTGACTTTCTTCTTGTTTATTTGCTGTTCACCTGCAGGTCTACTGACTCCCTTCAGGACTCTTGCTCGGAAGAAGAACATGCGGTGTTAGAGCTAGTGTTGCTTGAAGATGTTACATCCTCAGAAGATGAGGAAGATTCTTGCAGGAAGAACCATGTTCCCATTAGCTGGTATAATGTTCCAAACGTGGCAGTAGCTAAGAGGAGACTCAAGAATAAAAAAGACGCTGAGCGAAACGCAAAAATACGTAGGACGCAATGTCCTTTGTGGATGCTAGACAGCCAGTGGTAGCTTTAGCTGAAGTAAACACTTTATATATATTTTTATAAATAGTTTCTCTAACCCTTTAACCCATGTTCTTTGTCGTTTTAAATGGCGTGCTGTGTTTGTTTTTGTTTTCAGTAAGCGGTACATTGCCATTGACGGACATGGTAGGCACGAGTTTTTCACTCGTGCCTTCCAAGATGGCGCCGTGGTAGGCGGAAAAAAACTAGAGGCCCGGGACAAAAGGTTTCTGGAATGCAACGTCATCGTGGTGTCGGAGGACATCACCAAGGAGGAGGTTACATGCCTCGCCCTCTCGCGCATCGTCCAGAACGAGAAGGGGTCCAAGAAAAAACTTTTTTCGACGACTACACCTCCTTCAAATGGCTGATGTCCTCCATTGACAAGACCGTGGCCAAACCACAGAAGTTGGTTGTTTTGTTCTCTCACATCGACCCTTCGTTATACTCGTTGATGTTCTTCAAGAGGATGGCCCACATCCACGAAAAGGTGATCGGGCCCGACGAGCGGCTGGAGGCCTTGCTTCGCGAGAACTGCGAAGCTTTGGGGAAGGATTCCCCCTTCGGCTTCAACTCCTTGTTCGACAACAAGGAATTCCAACGTCTTAATCCGACACAAAGATATCAGGTACGGTGGAAGCCGGTCTTTATTTTATTGTGTTACATGCAACCATCACGCCTGAAGACAAACACATGTCTCAGGTTTTCCTGAAAGTGAACGAGAACGTCAAGTTCGCCGTGAAGGACGAGAATGGCGAGCTCCACTTGAAGAAGAAGAAGCAATGCGCGACTTTGGGCTTCGTCGGAACCACACGCGCCTTCACGGACTTGTGTTCGTTTGTGCTGCTTCGTCAAGAAGTCCGCTCACAGCTAGAGCTTCAAAGCTCTAAGGGGAAGGCGAAAAAAACTGAAGAGGCGTCCAAGTTCTTGGAGGACCTGAGCGCCGGAAAGTAAGTCCATCTACCACGGTTTGGTTAAAGCCGTGAACTATTTTTTTATGCGGAAAGGTGATGGGTGTTAAACTTTTGTTTACAGGTACGATGGTACTTTCTTCGACGCCAACGAGACTTGCTCCAAGACCAGTAACTTGCCTCGCTTGAACCGGGATGTCGAGCCGAAAGTCGTGCAGGACATGCTGAAGAAGCACAACGAGATGGTTGAGTGGGAGGAGACTGCTGTGGAGGCTCAGGAGAGTGGCGTCGAGACCCTTGCGGAAGTTGCAGCTGGTGAGACGGGTGGGGATGTTGAAGAGGAAAAGGAAGAGACGCAGGAAGGTGCGTCGGTTGGGGATGATGACGAGGTAGGCGATGGGGATGAGGAGGTAGAAGGTGAGGAACCGGTTGGTGAGGAAGATGGTCAGGAGAACGAGGAGGAGGAGAACGAAGAGGAAGAGGAGGGCGATGAGGAGGGCGATGAGGAGGAGGATGGAAAGTTTGACTTTGAAAAGGAGTCGGATGAGGTTCGTGAAACACGTGAAGATCGGAAGCGGAAGAGACAGGAAGTGGCGGATTGGTTTGCGGCGGAGGACGCGGGGGAACATGTCCCAAAATCAAAGAAGCAGAGAAAGGATCTAACTAAGAAGAGGGCGGAGATGGGGAAGCTACGTCAAGAGTTGCAGGCCTTTGAGGAGGAGGATGCCGCTTACGCGGCTTGGCTTAGCGACAAGGAGAAACAGAAGGATGAGCAGGACATGGAGGACGACCCGGCCCCCTGCGCGGAATGGATGAAGCCTTGGGTTGGGGTGTCGCGAGGGAACCCGGACTACGAAGGGTTGCGACAATGGAAGATGGCAGGCGGAACGCTCCGAAATGGAACGCAGCAGAAGGGACCGGTGAAGGAGAGCATTGAGATTGGGCAGTTCTTGAAGATGAATGAGGAGGCGTTGAAGCCTGGTGTACGGCATCATGTGCACAATATTGTGTCCGTGGAGGTGCCGAAGGTGGTAGCGGTGAAGAACCGTGGCGTGACGCGTGGCACGAAGGTGAAGGATGAGAAGGTGGAGTACGTCTTGGAGTTAATCCATCAACACGGACATGCCGAGTCTGAGAAGTTGTTGGTGTTGACATCGGTTGCCATGAACTCCCAAGGCATCCCGCTGTTGCAGCTGTACTTCGGCGAAGCTCTCGGGGCCATGGACGTCATCACGCACAACGCGGCGGAAGATAAGTTTTGTGTGGCGGCGGTCATCACGGATGTTCCGTGGGGCCATGAGAGCAAGACCGGGTACAACACGAAGGTGGATTGGGATGCGTTCGCAGTCAAGTTGGACGAGCTGTGCGCGAACAACGATGGCATGTCGGAGGTTCATAAATACGCCGATCTGGGAAAGGTGGACGGAGACACCATTGTGTGTGCCTTAGGCGACAGTGAAGCCCTTCGAGCTTTGGAGGCGGGCTGGAAGGCGTTGAAGCACCCGGTAGGATCGATGTAACACTTGTTGCTTTGAAGGCACCCTTTTATTTTTGTTTTTTTTGTTACGTTTCTTAAAGGGAGGGAAAAGGGGGGAAGGATCACAGGTGTACAAGACAATGCCGGGGTACATCGTGACGGAGGGGAACCGCAACAACGCGACTTTCACGAACACTCCAAAGTCCGTGGGACACCAGTACACGACTTTTGCACGGAAGCTGGAGGCTCCGAAGTTGGACTTCAAGACCAGCATCCAAACCAGGGGGCAGCAATGTAAGGACCTTGACTTTGATTATTTCCCGCTGAATTGTTGGACTGGAAACATTTTGCGTGCCCTAAGTTACCAAGAGGTGAAGGCTTTTGAGAAGGCCTTGGAAAAGCACCTGGCTGAGAGCTGGGAACCAAGCTGGAAGGAAATGGATGAGGAGCAGAGGATGGACATCGTTCAGACCGAGGTAGAACATCAGGCACGACCTTTCCAAGCTGTTCAAGTGCAGGATACCTTCAAGCACGATTGCGCCGTAGTGGGATGCTTGAAGGGCGGTAAGCCCTGCGAAGAGCATGGCAAGACCTTGGTGGTGGGACAGAAAAAGGTGGAGCTCATGGAGCTGTTGGTGGAGCAGTACACAACCGACATCGACATGGTGGTGCTGGACCCGTTCATGGGAAGTGGTGCGTGTCATTGTGGATGCATTGGTTTTGCCGCGAGGGACACGCCGGGGTATTGAAAGATGTTAAGTGTTCCGCAGGAGCCACTGGGATTGGAGCGCTTCGCATGGGACGCGCCTTCATCGGCGTGGAGAGGAAGCGTGCAAACTTCATTAGCGCGGTGCACTATTTATCTCACGCGGTGTTCTGCTGCGCGAAGCGCCATGTGGGGGATCTTGGATTGAGTGAGCCGTACCGGAAGATGAAAGTGACAAACGTGAAGTAGAACATCGAAAGTTCGTGAAAGTTAGTTAGGGATCTTGGCGGGGAAAGAAGTATGTTTTGAACCTAACTGGGGGGCCGGCCACCCGGACTTGTGGTTAGTAGTGGTCCGCGAAAGCACGTGAAAAACCAATGGAGAACGTAGTTGGTCAATGCACGAAGACGAGTAGGCGATGGGGCGAAGGGCACTAGAAAAGGTGAAGTCGTGTTAAACTCTGGAGGCAAAACATGCGCGCCGGTAACTTTGTTTTGAATATTGATTTGAAGCTGTATATTTCATGTGATATATAAATATAAAATATTCCTGAAATTGCAAAGAAATCGGGGTTTTTTGAAGAAATTTCAAAAAATTTAGAAAAACCCCCAAAAAGGGCATATAAAACTAGAAAAAATAAAAGGGGTTCATCGATGAACACCCAAAAACATATTTCATAAAAATCAGACGTATAAAGTGTGATTTTGCTACCGAGTTTCGAAAAAAATTTTGAAGCTGGAGAATGCGTGAAATATGGTACAAATTCAATGGAAAATTTTTGTTTTCTTAACACAAAAAACCCCATAAACTTTCCTTAATTCAGGCTGACAAAGATGATTTTTTTAGTTAAAATCAGGAATATTTCTTAAACCCTAAAACAACCGGGAAATTAAATAAAATTACATTCCACTCGGGAAAATCTTAAACCCTAGATTCGGTCAAATTTTCGATTTTTTCAGGGCCTCCCCTTGTAAAACTCCCCAACACCCAAAAAGGCCCGAAATTCATATAAAACTAGGAAAAATAAAAGGGGTTCATCGATGAACCCCCAAAAACATTTTTCATAAAAATCAGACGTAAAAAGTTTCATTTTGCTACCGAGTTTCGAAAAAAAATTTGAAGCTTAAAAATGCGTGAAATATTATACAAGTTCAATGGAAAATTTATGTTTTCTTAACACAAAAAACCCCATAAACCTTCCTTAATTCAGGCTGCAAAAGATGATTTCTTTCGTGAAAATTAGGAATATTTCTTAAACCCTAAATCAACCGGAAAATTAAATAAAATTACATTCCACTCGGGAAAATCTTAAACCCTAGATTCGGTCAAATTTTCGATTTTTTTAGGGCCTCCCATTGTAAAACTCCCGAACTCCCGAAACTCCCAAACTCCCCAATTGCGTTTGGTGAGTAACGACTAGTTCGTTCATGCTGCACATGCGAGTTCTGCGCATGCTGAAAGCTAAAGATGGTTCTTGGTTTGTTTCCAAGATGTATCTTTACTTTGCCATCTTCGAGTTCAATCATACGAACTCTCGATGACAGGGATGCCTGATGATATGACATAATCATCTGGCGACATGTACAATCATCGTCGACCGTACTGACGACTGTCATAAATGTATGACGCGACTCGACCTGTACAGTCATGATCGACCATACTGTCGACTGTCATAATAATATATGACATGACCGACTGTCATAATAATATATGACATGACATGACATGGTATGACATGTATGACAGGTATGACACATATGACATGTATGACACATATGTCATCGGTCATAACCCTGACAGATCTCCCCTCTTAAGAGAGTTGTGACCTCACAACGGGCATACCTTTGTATATGTCTTTGATGTCTTTGTTGTTGTCGCTTCTTGCTGGTACCAGTCTTCTTACACCGATTTGAGGCGTCCCTCATGGTGTTTTTAGGTTATTGGGGGGAACTGAGTCCACTTTAGTCCCTCACCTTAGGCATTTCGCCATACAGTCCTTAGGATGTAGCCCACCTTTTCGGAAATCGTATCGTTGAGTGACGTTCCAAGGTTCAATGAAGAGCGTTTTCGCGATACAATCCTACGCTGGATTACTGATTGATCCACACGTTATCATGTATGTGCTAGACGATTCAAAGCATCCGAAGTCTACGTTACGGATTATTTGCGCTAGCCGTCGTCGCCTTTGCGCGATCGATGATCCCACGATTATAACGAATTATATTCGAACGATTCTCGGCCTAATATACGTGCACCCAACTCTTCCTCCCCTCCTTAAGCTACTTTGGAGGATCCTAGGCGGTGATGGGGAGCCCGATTTCGATAATAAACGAACAAAGGGGCTTGTTTTAATGCAAACGGAGCGGCCCTGCTTAACGGAATTGGACTTATAATCCTTTACCGGTCTGCTCAACTCCTCAATATTTTTGTCCAGTACGCACGCTTTGACGAACATCTATCGCGATGAGTGAGAATGGATTCGCCACGTACTAATGTGAAATTTATTTAGTTATGTTTGTCCAGCACAACTTAGGATCACAACTCCGTCTACCTCAGTCGATATCTCCGGTAGCTCGGATGACTGGCCAAGAATCCGATGACAAACCACGGTTTTGGCAAAGGTAGCATTAGCAGTTTTTCACAGATATTGGTACCCGCATATGCGTATCTGTGTGAGGGTATGATTTATACAAGGCTCACTACACCTTAGCAAGGAAGGATCAATTCCTGCTCCTGTCATATCAATTTGATGCAGGGTAAAAATTGTTAGGGATATAACCCTGCAGTTCTCGGGTTGCAGCCCATTGCACCGAAGGTGCATCGCAGTCTTTGGGATGCAGCCCTGCAGTTCTTGGGATGCAGCCCTGCAGTTCTTGGGATGCAGCCCTGATATATATATATGTGACCGATGGACGAAAACCTCTTGGGTACATGTTTCCACGGTCTGATTATTATTTGGTCGGCAATTATTGGCAAAAGTCATCGGCTATCGGCTTTTGACTTAGAAGCCACAATGTTATAGAAGCTGCGACCTATTGTAACCATATGCGGCAGTTATGCCTTCAGCATACGTAGACAATATGATTATATGGAACTTATAATCCCACTTAAGTTGCATCATGATAAATTTATCCAAGTGTTAACAAGTGTTCAGGATTTGATAAGGGGTTGACGCCCCACAAGCCAAAGGTCACTGTCTCATAAGGCTCGCCTCAAGTGTGCGGCTTTGAGAATTAGCGTCCTGGCGAGGCACAGTCATGATGCTTCCTAGTCCATAATGGAGCTGGATATGAGAATGCTCAAGGTATCCGAAGACAGGAAGGCTTTTGGTTGGCCAGAGTTACTGTCAAGATGCTTAACCTTGATGGAATGGCATTCGGATACAAACTGTGCAACCATGCATGCGACTTATGCATTGGTGTATGACTTTGATGAATTGTCTCTTGTCATGAACCTGGAAGGAATGACGGGCAAATAGCTAGAGTGGCGGATTTACTCACTCGGCTTTGCTGTTATGGAATTCGATGCCTGATGGCACAACTAGCAATCCTTTGCTCAGATGCTTTCCTTAAGACATTGGCAACAACTTGTGTGCCAGCTTCTCTAGATTTGGGGAGAAACCATGGATCAACAATTTATCAATCAAAACACATGTATCAAGGTTGATTCATCGAATCCTTCAACTCTTGAATTTCGACAATCAGCATCTCAGGCTGTTGACGTCAAAGTGATGGTCATAAGCTTACAATATAGCTTATTCACCTTTGAAAAACCATCGTTATCCCATGTCAGTGCCCTTCATAAAAATGATAGAGCCGGAGAAATATGTATCTATGATTTCCTCGTAATGAACTTCATGTGTTAGTAAGTCAAATAAGACTTCATTTGATGTTTCAATCGGCATGATGTACCGTGTCATCAACTTAATGGTTGCTATACACAGATGCTGGAACTTTTGATAAAAATTTTAATTTTCCAAGCAAATCACAATGATGTAAATCAATTTGTGGCAGCTGTATAAAAAATGAATGAATCTATACTCTTCCTCCCCTTCGTAAAAAGAGATGTATCAAACCAATCAGATGGTGATGGAGGATGTTATTCAATCATTATGTTATGTAAAAAATGGTTTGATAGAGAATCAGACTGAGATTACTCATCGAATGCTTTAGAGGTAACAATGTCAATTTGAACATTGATTCTCTCTACGTCATATTGGCAATATGCCTGACGTTTTTGAATGTGGCAAATGCCAGATGATGTCAAATGCAGTCGTTGGGTTGCAGCCCACATACTTTGTCAGTTCAGGGTTACTATAGTGTACCTAACTTAGACAATGGTTCTGGATAATGATTGTCATGATGAACAAAGAAATCAGTACCGAAGTTAACTTTGGTATCGAAGCTAATGGAGAGTCAATCAAGAAGTGTCCGTAATGACAACAACTTACTACGAGTTGTATTTTCGTAGTTGATGGATGGCTGACATGTCATTTCATTATGAATAGAACATGGCATTGCTTAGTGATATGTGTGTATTCTTCAGCACATGATCACTTATCTCAATGGTGCCCTTTTTTATTTTTGGGCAAACACTATTCAGAGACTTGTTATGATAAAGAAGTATGAATGATGAATGTGTCATTTCAATCGGATAGAATTGTGACTTGTTTTATGACTATACAATTTCTGTCACTTTCCAGAATGAGGATGAACTGTGCTTGGAGACCGTATGCAGATTGCGGTGGTCTGGCTTTTCCCAAGACTTCGTGGCCTAATGGTCGAGGCAACAAATTTCTAAACGTTCCAGAATGAACTTTCAGAGAGTCATTATTCCTCAATGAAGCATACGTGTCTTATGTGCCAGAATGATATGAACCACAAGTATGATGTCAATCTATATGTGGATGGTTTATACCATTATATGCTATTCCACAAATAAGATAGTGATGTCAGGATGAAAACTTTGGACAGTTGCAACTCAGTACATACCTGAGTGCATTCAAATCCATTTGTATGCTCAGAATCTGAATGTAATGTACTTGTATATGTACGGGATAGAATATATTTTCTATGTGATTCTGGATTTAGGAACTAGAGTTAATGAAAAAATCCTTTCCTATTTCAGACGATGAAACCCTTATTCCCTTAGGTGCAATACCTTATCTTAAGGAATAGTCAATACAAGTTTTAATCGATTTTTTTCAAATCTGTCTGTCACTTTTGGTGATCAGACTGGTCAATTTTACAGCATAACCATTCCCCTCGCTGAAGGAGATGACTCCCATCATAGGGCGGTATATTGGCTGTTTTCTTGACACATGGAAAACATGAGTAACTCTTGGAGAATGTTGGGATAAACATCCTAGATTAGCTGTGCTTGATCGCTCTATGCCCAAGAATGACCGAAGAGATTGCTTGCCATTTTTCAGCCATATGGTGTGGAGGCTGCTTAACAACGGTTGGGTCATAAGCTAAATAGCTATGTCAGCTATGTCGGAGGCTGAATAGCCATGATTGCACAGACTCTGTCTTTCATGATGAATAGTCCTCTGAGAAATGGTGTCTGAAAAATCAATACTTATGACAACAACTCAACCTTTTGGTATGATGAAGAGCTGACGATCTTTGTTGCACTACAATTGTTTAATGTGCAATAATGAAATGCCTCGTGATATATTATCTCACAGAATAGGCATTGCTCAATGGCGATATGATCAGATATGTAATGATCAATGAAGACAAGATGGTTGATATGGCTCATTCAGTAGGCATAATTACCTCAAAGAGATGCCAATACACAGATACATATCAAGACATAAGGGCAATAGGCTTATTGTATAACCTTCAAGGCAGCTAACATTTATGCTGCATTGGTCAGCTCAATGGCTTCGACCTTCTAGGTGTTATACTCAGGCCGTGGCCTGCATATTGCGTTGAGTAATCTTGACACCTTTAATGATCCAATCAAATGATATGTATGAAATATCAAGAATGGTTGCCCCTTTCAATGATCATCGGTGGCAGAGGCTATAGTGCTTGCACCGTGTCAATATACAATTCTAGTCTGGATACATGCTAGACCAGATGTATACAATGTCTAGGTCTTCAAAATCAAGCTCATATGTATGTCATGGCTGATGTATGTGTCAACTTCATGGAGTTCTGAATGGTTTGATTGTAAACAGTCAGGCTTACCAAAACAAAAACAATGATGCAACTTACTTGTTTTATTATTTGTCTTTATTATTTATTTGGTTTTTAGTTGTATTTCTAGCTTATCATCTTCCCCCCTCAAGGAAGTGTATTGCTAGGCGGTTGTCAAGCGCCGTTCAAATACAACAGAGGTCCGACCTCTATGTGATGACGTGATAGCTTACTATGAAGCTGGATAGCAGTTCTCGGGATGCAGCCCCTTGCACCGAAGGTGCATTGCAGTCGTTGGGATGCAGCCCGAATTCACGTCATCAGCGTGGGTCATATAGTGCCCAAGCATGTGCTATATATATACAACACTACCCTCCAGCGAAGTGGTTTTCTATTACCATCATTATATGCTGTGGGATATCAATATATGATCAGAGAGCATGGATTTATATATATATATGTACCATGTTTGTCAATATCGGAGAGACTATGTCTTCTTTAAAATCCTCATGACTATATGTATAATGATGCTATACCGATGTCAATACCTTCTCTCTGAGTGATTTATTGATTTCAGATGTGATGTCGTGGCATAAAATATGTCCACGTCATTGGCACGAGTCATGTTGTGTCCATGCATACACGATCTTAGCGCAGGTCACAATACAGTGCCCGAGCATACGCGATTTTAGCGTAGGTCACATTGTGCCTATATTTATTACATATGAGAATATATGTTACTCATCTTATTTGTGAGTCTAGACAGCATTGTGCTGATTGCAATGCTTTCTCTGGTGACTTATATATCACAGATTATACCAATATGGTGATCAGTCCAGTGCAATATTTTGTCACCGGAATGTACAGGGATTGTGAATGATTGAAATCCAGCCGGAGGAATAATCTCAACAGTTTATTCTGTACTAGTGAATTCATCGGAGTTACTTATTTCGACGATTCAAAAACCCATGTCATTGTAGTGATGACAGCTCATATGAATATATAGGGTTTTTATCAGAATGCTTTTATGTGATGTCAACATATTATGAACAATTCACTTGCATCTCGGGACAAAGGAGTTACGCTTGGAAGGTCTTGCATGGTGGTCACCAACAGTTATTAGCTGTTATTCAGGTGCCAAATTCTGCCTTCAGCACTGGGACTATATCAACCAGTCTTACAGCGATGCACTTGTCCTTCCCATTCTTATATACAGCTATAGTGCCAAAGTATATCAGGTGGGATATATATATATATATACATTATATAACTATCACCTTCTGATCCAGGAAATGCAATTAAGCATGGTATCAGGTTATATGTTATGTATATAGTTCAGCATTCCAAACTTACTCGAGAATGTAAATGCTGAGCAAGAGTCAACTTATAGTCATTGGGATATAGTTTCCCATCCGAGTTTACACTTTATTAGTGATGGTGGATTTAACGTTGTACAGATTTCAACGTTATTTGTGGATGCAGTGATTTTATCAAAAGCAATCCATCATAATCACCAGATCGGAAAAATGGATAACATATTGTATAATCCTATCCACCTTCTTCCCCCCTCGAGGAAGTGTGAACACATAGGCAGTCAGTTGCCTATATACCTCATAGCTTATAGCTTATAGCTTATAACATGCAGTCCTTATAGGAAGCTATCTGTTACAGTTTTAGGGTTGTTGCCCAACAGTTCTTGGGTTGTTGCCCGACAGTTTTAGGGTTGTTGCCCATAGTATTATCATGTCTATGATGATTTAGCATGATATAATAATGCCAAAAAACGAAGTTTTTCCAAATAATGGCGGCATTTTAGGGCATGTGTGGTTACAGTGGCTCTATTACCCAATACAGTGTTTAGGGTGTTACTTGATGTCAGTAACCCTAATATAGGTAAAAAATAAGCAGTATAACGTTTTTGCAAAGATTTTTAAGCAAAACTGCATTCAATACCTAAGTGAATGTTAGGTGATTTTCAGAGGGTACGTTCTACCCCTCACACACACATTCAAATATTAGGGTGTTACAGGGTGTTACACGTGTTATGTTTTCAGGGATTGTTATTTGATAGATAAATATCCATTATAGCAAAAAAAATCAATCCCGAATTTGCAAAAGATTACACGTATTGTATTTTGACCGATTTTTCGTTACAGCCAATATGTTTACCCCTATATATTACACACCTAATATCTAGGGTGTTACACGAGATATGACATGTGTCATTATGATTTTCTCATACCTCAATAGGTATAAAATCATATTATCAAATAAAATAGGGTCCGATTTTCAATTTTCAAATCTATCGCAAACGGATTTTACCTATTTTGGCCGTTTTTGGCTATATGTATATATATATATATACATATCTCTGTGTGTGTGTGGACTGCAAAGTACAGAAACACTGCAAATCACTTTTCCTTTGCACATGACAAATTTCATGGCATAAAAGTGAATTATGCTGTATATCAACATCTGTGGTTGATCACATTTCTGGGTTTTACTGATTTAAACCCATGGAGGCAAATGCACTCTCTGGTGATATTTAAGATATATCAACTGTAAATGAATTCACAGTTGTGTCAGATCCTAAGATATATTTGGATGTATACAACGAGTATATCAAGTGATATCTCTATGTTCAAATACATCTGGACACTGCTAGATATAATCTGAGCAGTTTTTACACAACACATTGTTTGTGTGTATGTATGTCCAAAACCACCTTTTGTCAATTCATGTATGGTTGCTGATCTGAGTTGGTACATGCATGTGAAGTGATCATCTGTATCAACTGTCAGAATGCAATGTAGATATTGATGTTGCTCCAGCGATAGTGTGTGGAATGACGAGTGGACAGTGCTCAACAGTGACCAGCTGTTATTTGAGCACTGTATACTGCCTTCGGGTCTGGAGATATCTCCATCCAGCCCTTCAGCATGTTATTTGATCCTGTCCCATATCTATCGCCATCACTTGACACTTCCACGCACATGTGTTTGGAAGTGGGATCTATGTATTATGTATTGATACAATACTTAATTATTACACTTGGAGTCAGTGTATTGTCAACATGAATGCTAGTGTTTGTGCAGTGTATAGTACTGCTGATTAGTACTATTGTGTGTGTGTGTGTTTACTTACACACACTTTGCAAGATCTTTATGGATATCACAATATCCTAACAGCTTATCATGCAGATTGTCAGTATACCACGTACTGATTATATCTAACATGATATATATAGTTTAGGGATTGTTGTAATTCCATGATAATCTCATTACGATATGAGTTGTTGATAAATTTCACATGAAGCTCAGGTGAGCATTCCTTCAAGTAATCCACCATAGAATGTACGTGTTACCTGGAGAGCATCTCGGCTCCACCAGGGCACGACAAACTAATTATGGTGTTATGATTACTGTCAGGCACCCTTTGCAACATGGATTCTAATATAGTTTAGCATTCACTGCAATATGCTTATGCTCTATTTAATACAGCTGTTATCGTGATCAAGCTGTTCAATATAATAAAGTATGTAACATTTACAACATTGCAATCATTCAGAATAAAATGTGTGCATGATATAGAAGTATATGCACTGTGTATTAATGATTGCTGTAAGTGAAATGAGTGTATATGTGTGTGTGCTGATCTGCACACACATGTTGTGCACAGATCACTGTGCTGCTGATAAGTATAATGCTGATGATCAAAAGTATTTGTGTGGTCATCAGAACATTGGAATCTGCTGCATGGTATAGTTGCATAGTATAATAATGCATGGTACATCTCGCTGCATGCGATGGATAGTATATGCTGCAAGTGTGCATGTGTGTGTGTGATATCACAGATTCAGCTACACACACAACATATAGTACATAGACATGTGATTGCACAGCGTCCATATTTATCTGATTTCGTCTACTTATATGTGTGTGTGTGTGTGGCTACACACACAGCATATGATGCACACCCATATGATTGCAAACTTGTATGTAAATCTGCCAGTGCATGGATAAACATCATCTCTTATGTGCAAGCATCACAGATTTTAAGTAGCATGCTGCATATATGTATACCATCATCGCGCGTCATCCGATCATGATAAATCTAGCAGGTGTGTATATATCCTGTCAAGCAAAATCGTTATGCGCGCGTAGACGAGTGATTTCTGCAACCATTAAAATGACGAGATTTTAATGCGTACACTGCACTGAAAATTAGTGCGAGTAGCGATTTATCAAAGTCGCTGATGTGCGCGCTGCAAATAGTAAACATATCTCTGTCGCAGGTATGTATGGCATATGATATGAATGCCATTTCGTGTACGGTACATACATTGATGACGATTTGTTCATCTGCGCGTCAGTATGTCGCATATCGTGCAATTTTGCGAATGAAAGCAGCGTATGTATGCGATTTGTATGCTGTATGCACACCTCTTCGCGCTGTTATACTCTGACGGTGTATTGAAGCGAAAGCTGTCGTGTATGTGCAGATATTCGACGGTATGTATGCGAACTCAGTCGCGCTGTATACAAATCAATATACGTATATGTGTCAATTCTGCTGCACTTGAGTTCTCGTTCTTCGCCTGAGCGGAAGCAATGCCAATGTCACGGTTCTATATGCGAACGTATATTATTCGGGCTGCAGATATTCAATTTTATGCGAGCGCTATCGTATGTGCGCCTCCTGCAACCTGCGAACAATATTAAATATGCTATGTCTATCACTGCACCCACTTGGGTTCTCGAGTATCGTGCCTTGACGACTTTTAGAATACCACTGATACGGCTGTAGATACAAGCGCCGTGAATATATTATCAATATACAAAAGAAACACCGCAAAGTTGGACAGCAATGCGAGTGTACGGATGAGCGGGTTTGTGAGTGCAGTCTCTGTAAGAGGATCTGCTGAAGCACAACGCTTCCTCACTTTTATACCTACGTCACCCATCATCTTAGATGGTACCGCCATTGGGTTGTGAACCCGAGACGTAGGTTGAACGACCAGCATGGTAGTAACGACTAGTTAGTTCATGCTGCACATGCGAGTTCTGCGCATGCTGAAAGCTAAAGATGGTTCTTGGTTTGTTTCCAAGATGTATCTTTGCTTTGCCATCTTCGAGTTCAATCATACGAACTCTCGATGACAGGGATGCCTGATGATATGACATAATCATCTGGCGACATGTACAATCATCGTCGACCGTACTGACGACTGTCATAAATGTATGACGCGACTCGACCTGTACAGTCATGATCGACCATACTGTCGACTGTCATAATATTATATGACATGACCGACTGTCATAATAATATATGACATGACATGACATGGTATGACATGTATGACAGGTATGACACGTATGACATGTATGACACATATGTCATCGGTCATAACCCTGACACCGTGCATGGCTCGTCATCTGCCGGGCCGTTGCCAGGCGACGCAGGCCGTGGGTTTCCCATGGCTACCTGTTCGAGACGGCTCCGGCGATTGAGCTGCTGGAGGATGTTGACCCCGAGCCCTATATTAAGGGTTTCATGCAGCACCACACCGCTGTCCGGTCCGAGCTCAGACCTGGTGTAGAGCCTGACGATGTGTGGGGTGTGGGGTTCGCCTTGGACCTCCTCACCCTTCGCATGTGCCCTCTGTATTATAAGGATCTTCTGCAGGAGTGGAGTTCTAAGACGGCCGAGGGCAGAGAGAAGCGGGCTCTCGGAATTCAGCAGTTCACGTTGGCTGTGAAAGCCTTTCACCAACAGAAAACGGAGGAAAAGAAGCTGCTTAAGGAGAAGAAGAAAAAGGATGGGGTCTCCGCGTTGGCGGCCTCACTTCTCTCTGGGGAGTCCCCTTCTGCCGCCCTTCTGGCCCGTGCGGGCATCCCGCAGACTCGCATCGTTGGTGGCCGCAGGCGTGACGAGCCCAGACACCCGCCACAGACTCGGGATGCTCAACCGCAGGCATCCGGACAGGGTGCTCACCGGTCTGGGGGCGACAGGGGTACAGCTCCCCGCGCCAGACCGGCCCGTGGCGGGAAGAATCGACAACAGAACATGAAGGGGCACAGGAAGGGCTCTCACCCTTCCCCTCATGCCCCTCCGCCGCGGACTCAGGGGCAGCGGCAGCCTGCGTCCGGTGGTTCACCGACTGCCTTGCGGGTGACCCGAGATGCACAGGGCCGCCACACGGTCCAGTGTTGGGACAGTGGCGGCCCTCACTTCCGCCGTGATTGCCCTGGGGGGGTGCAGAGTGCGCATGTGGCGGGGTTCCACCCCGAGGGCACGCCTATTGCAGACATCCTGTCAGAGCTGGATGCGGCTTTCCTCGATCCGGAGGAGGAGGTGTATGAGTCATGCTTATACTTTCACTGTGTCACTAGGACATTCTAGTATATCGTGCTAAATCCTGCAAAAATCCGCCGCGGCGTTCGTTGCATCTGAGCGTGTCATTATTTCGTATGACCGTTTGTACCCTGTACCCGCCTAGGGGGATGCGAATCGGAATAAATTATTCTGAAATCTGAATAACAAAAACATTATGGATCAATCAATCCCCTTCGCTCGATCATATACGAAATACATATAATATCGTATGGCCAATACCGCATACGGTAGACAAAGTTTTCACACCAAAACATTCGATTGAATTGTTCCCTTCGCTTATCAATTGAAACAGTGTTGAAACAGTCGATCGTGATTTTATAGATGGTGGTTTGTGAAGAAAGGAGATCCTCCTGTTTGCATTCCAAGCCTTGTAGATGTCAAGCATATATTCTTGTGCGAATATTCAGACTAGAAACTAGAACTTAGATGGAAAATTTTGGAAGGAACACGAATGAGTAGAGGTCAAAACGCTTCAAATCTCTTGTTTCGTGTTACCATCGTATGAGAGAGCGAAATCCAACACTTCCATCTAATACACGCACCGCGTAATGTCACAAGTTTAGTCAATCTGGCGTTTTGTGTGTACCTTGCGTACTCGAACGCGCCGCAAATAAACTTATGCGACCTCCGGACAAGCGGCCTCCCATCGCAAGGAGGCAGGTTGTCTGCATATTGCAATGCATCACTTGCATAAGTCTGCTGCCCAAGAGTACGGGTGAGTGATGATTCGATGCGTCCGAGATGCACTTTGTTATCTCATGATGGCACAACTCATTATTCTCGTAGTCTCGGGGGAAACTGGAGCGGTTTCCCTGTGTCCCCAGACCATACGAGAAGACATTTCTGAACCTCGTGCGCCCAACGCGTGCACGCAGTGTGCACTGACTTCAAAGTTATAGTTTCCCGCTGCACTCAGACGTCAGCATATGTCTCCGCAATCTTACACTTCTCTCTTACAATTTTGGCAGAAAATCTCTTTGTCACCAATGGATTACTGTGGCGGCAATGAAATCACGGATTGTGGGCTCTTGAGGGGCTGCTTAACACAAACTCCTTTGCTTTTCCCTCGAGTGGTTCAACGATAATATACAAGTTTGACGCACGCCATGCGCTGGCGTTGCGTTTTTGGTTTTATATCTGAGTTTTTGTATGCTGTCCTTGTTTTCTTCTGACCTCTGAAGCGTTCGTTAGTGCTCGCAGGGCAAACTGTCACAAACGCTGACTTTGATACAGACACCATCAGCAGCAACTCCGCTTCTGATTGTGATGGTTGGGCCTCGGCAGCTCCTTCGGGGTGGACAGCTGTGGGTGGTGGCGTACTAGTGATTCGACAATCTTGCTCAAACTGGGGAGGCCTTAGTTCCGGCAGTGGGAGCAATTACCTGGGCATTCAGGTATGCACGAACGGAGAAGCGTCGCAAGCGTCGCCACAAACTGCACACATTATGGGATTCTTGCAGGTCGCTTGTTCCTTTCTGTCTGTTCCTGCTGAAATCTGCACTGGTATGGCTGCACACAACAACCCCTCGTCACAATATGTCGCGCGTGCACCCTCTGCATGAGCCTTCACCTCGAGTGGGGGACTGGAGGGCAGGGCGCGGGAAGCTACATCACGCAGACCATCACCGGGCTTACAGCAGGGGTGCCATACTCGATCTCCTTTCAAGTCGCTGCTCGGCCACCGGCAACGAACTATGAGAACCAACAAATAGGTGTTTACAGAGATTCCATTCAGATTTATATCGGTTACCCTTCTCAGGCTGCGTTCGATACAGTCTCAACCACCTTCACTCCTACTGGTACTTCTTTCGTCCTGAAGATCGAGAATGATTCTGCGAGCGGGGATAAGACAGTATTTTTGGATAACGTCATCATTGCTCTCGGTGTGTCCTCGGCTCGAAATGGCACTAGAGCAGGTCTACCTCAAGGGACTTTCCGTTTTTTTCACCCAAACTCTCGAAACGGCGGCTGCTCTTCTCTTGTGTGAAGGAAGCTTGGAGGCTGTCTAGTGTGAGGCAAGTGCGTGTGGTGTATACCTTGTGCCGCACGTATGCCGATCAGCTATTCCACATCTGTGCTGTTTGAATGGTGGATTGTTGCATGCGGCCTGCATGCATATCGAATATGGGCTGGGCAAGGGCAGGGGGGGAGAGTATGGAGAGGGATTGATGGCGGGATAGAGTGTAGAGTGTGGTATTTAGTTGTGAGGAAGGCGTCAGAGTATAGGGTCGGGGGCAGATGGGAGGCAAGAGCGGAGGATATGTGGAGGTACTGGTGGGAGGCACTGGTCGAGATTACTTAGACAACTCTATTGTTGTTCTTGGGTCCCTTCACCATTGTCCTTGAGAGTGGCCTTTCTCGATCCTCACTGTGACATTGTCCTTGAG